>JAMXBB010000439.1:0-10862 GCA_024138015.1 Lumnitzera littorea | reverse complement strand
CTAGGGTTTCATGTAACCCTTGGATTGAATTATAATTTCAAGAAAGTTTCTATCTTTTCTTGATTCAATTATGTCGTTTAGATATGGATTGATAATTCTAGAGTATCAATATATGATATTATGCATGTTGATTGAGAAATTGCATGTGTAATTAGATCTTAACATAATTGAAGAGAATTACATGTATACTTAGAGATAAGATACATGATTCTTCCGGAAAGTTGATTGTTTGTGTGGGAATTCATTAAACATTAATGCAATTCTAAGTTATATTACTAAGTGAAGAGATTCCGGTAAATAATTTAGAATTAGGGTTAATATGCTTGAGAAAGATATTAGCTTTAATTGTGAATCCCTCCGGTCAAGAATCATAGAAACTAAATTGAATACATTTTAAAAAGGTTACATGTTAAACACTAGGGGAAATCATTCCTAAATACATCATTGCATACTTGAAGTCATTCGTAGTTTATTGCTTTCTAAATTGCTTAGTTAAGTCTCATAATTAGTTTAGTTTATTAATTTCAGTATTTTTAATTCATTCAACTCGACATAATTTTCCGGTTAGATAATAAAGCTAAAGATAATATTAGTACTCAAAATCTCTGAGGGATCGACTCGGACTCATATCCGACTATATTAAAATTGATAGGTGCGCTTGCCTCGTATCAAGTTTTTGGCGCTGTTGCCGGGGATTTTTAATATTAAGAACGCTAGTTGCTTTATTACTTTAACCATTTTTTTTTCTTTATTTTCTTTTGTTTTCATTATTTATTTTTATTACTTAGAGCTGCAATTGATTTTTTTATTTCTTGCCTTTGTAGTGCATGACTCGCAGCAACCTAGAAGATTTGGTAGAACTCGATCCTGAAATTGAGAGAACTGCCCTTCAAAATTTGAGATCGCGACCTAGACAAGTTGTGGCGACCATAGACGATGAATCAAGGAAGAAGGTAAAGAGGCTAACTCTCAATTCATCGAGCAAGAAGATCCACCACAAATGGCTAACAACGGGAATGAAGCAAATCGGACCATGTCCGATTATTCAAGGCCTACACTTATTGGAGCTGACTCCAGTATTGCAAGGCCAACCGTCGCGGCTAATAACTTCCAAATTGCACTTAACATCATACAAATGGTGCAACAATATGTTCAGTTTAACGGTCTCCAAGACGAAGATCCTAATGCCCACATCTCTAGTTTTCTAGAGATTTGTGATACGTTCAAAATCAATGGAGCCACGGATGATGCCATTCGACTACGACTATTCCCTTTCTCCTTAAGGGGAAGAGCAAAACAATGGTTGAACTCCCTACTAAGAAATTCAATCTCAACTTGGAATGAATTGGTAGAGAAATTTTTGGAAAAGTATTTCCCACCTACAAAGACAGCGAAACTTCGGAATGATATTTCGTGTTTTGCTCAATTGGAAGCAGAGACGCTTTATGACACTTGGGAGCGGTTCAAGGACTTGCTCAGGAGGTGCCCACATCATGGCCTCCCACTATGGATGTAGATTCAGACCTTCTACAATGGTCTCAATATATCAACTACATAGATGATTGATGCATCTGCAGGAGGTACTTTGAACACTAAGACACCTGAGCAAGCCCAGAATTTAATTGAAGGAATAGCGATGAACAAATACCAGTGGGAAAGCACTAGAGCCAAGCAAAAGGCCATGGGAGTTTATGATGTGGACTTGACCACTGCTTTGGCAGCCAAGGTGGACTTATTGAGTAAAAAGATTGATGCACTCTCAATTGGCCCTCAACAAGTGCAATCGGATGTAAGTGATTTTGGTATGCAGGGGTATGGAACACAAGAACAACTGGAACAGGTGGATTATCTAGGAAATCCACCTAAGCAACAAAATAACCCCTACAGCAACACTTACAATCCAGGATGGAGGAATCACCCTAATTTCTCATGGGGAAACCAAAACCAAGGCCAGCAGAAGACCAACTTTAGTTCACCTGGATTTCAACGACCATTCCCACCTCCTCTCCCTCAAGAAAAGAAGCCCAGTGTGGAAGAACTTCTCACAAAATACATTCAAGGCAATGAGGCTCGCTTATCCAACATTGAATCCTCGTTGAGAAATCAAGAGGCTTCAAATCGCAATCTCGAGAACCAAATTGGTCAACTTGCGAAGCTAATCTCTAAAAGACCGCAGGGATCACTACCTGGAAATACATAACCCAATCCAAAAGAACATGTTAAGGCAGTAACACTTCGGAATGGGAAGGAGTTGCATGCTGAAAGGAAGGTTAGCGAAGAGACTAGCAAGAGCAAGGAGGGGACGAAAGCAACAGAAGATGTAGAGTCATCAAAGGTGAAAGAATATCAACCACCAATCCCATATCCCCAAAGACTCGAGAAAGATCGCAATGACCAACAATTCAGTAAGTTCCTTGACCTCTTTAAACAACTATATATTAACTTACCTCTTGTTGATGCCTTGTCACAAATGCCAAAGTACGCTAAGTTCTTGAAAGATTTGCTATCCAACAAGAGGAAGCTTGAGGAGCTTTCTACAGTCATCTTGGATGAAAAGTGTTCAGCGATTGTGCAAAACAAGTTGCCCAACAAGCTAAAAGACCCAGGAAGTTTTACCATTCCTTGTCATATTGGTGATCTGTTAATTGACAAAGCATTAGCTGATTTAGGTGCTAGCATCAATTTAATGCCTTACAAATTTTTCAAGAAACTAGGATTAGGGGAACCTAAGCCCACACACATGAGTTTGCAATTAGCTGACAGATCTGTGAAGTATCCTAGAGGCATATTTGAGGATGTATTAGTCCGAGTAGGTAAATTCATTTTTCCAGTTGATTTTGTGATACTGGATATGGATGACGATTTTGAGTTATCCCTTATCCTAGGAAGACCATTCTTAGCTACCGCTAGGGCTATCATTGATGTTAGTGGTGGCAAGCTCATTCTTCGAGTAGGAGATGAAGAGATCACGTTTAAAATTTCAGAGGCTATGAAAAAATCTGTAGATCAGGATGATACTTGCTACCTTCTTGATGTTACTGACACTTTTGTTTCGAGTTATATGCAGGAAGTTCTTCTCAAAGATCCGTTAGAGAGTTGCTTGCAATTAGGCATGGAGACGGCTTCGGAAAATCCTGTCAAATTTGAGGTGACAGCCCAACTGGAGGCAAATAAACCCATCTCTATTGAGATAGGGTTTGAAGAGATTGAAAAGAGGAAGGAAGCACAGTTAAAACCTTCGATTGAGGAACTACCAATAGTGGAGCTAAAACAATTACCTGACTATTTGGAATATGCCTTCTTAGAGAAGGACTCCAAATTACCGGTAATTATAGCATCCGATTTGGAAAAAGAACAGAAAGAAAGGTTGCTGAAAGTACTCAAGGAGCATAAGAGGGCCATTGCTTGGAAAATATCCGATATTCGAGGTATCAATCCCTCCTTTTGTACTCATAAGATTTTAATGGAAGAAAATTATAAGCCGGTTGTGCAGCCCCAGAGACGTTTGAATCCAAATATGAAAGAGGTAGTCAAAAAGGAAGTTATCAAACTCCTCGATGCAGGTATGATATATCCTATCTCTGACAGTTCATGGGTAAGTCCAGTGCAAGTTGTTCCAAAAAAAAGTGGGATGACAGTAGTCCCTAATGAAAAAAATGAATTGATTCCGATGAGAACGGTAACAGGTTGGCGTGTATGTATCGATTATCGAAAGTTAAACGATGCTACACGAAAAGACCATTTCCCCTTACCTTTTATTGATCAAATGGTAGAACGATTAGCTGGACATATGTTTTATTGTTTTCTGGATGGATTATCTGGTTATTTTCAAATACCTATTGCACCGGAAGATCAAGAAAAGACCACTTTCACTTGTCCTTATGGTACTTTTGCTTATCGCAAAATGCCTTTTGGTCTTTGCAATGCACCAGCTACATTCCAGCGATGCATGTTAGCTATTTTTGATGATTTGATTGAGGACATAATGGAGGTATTTATGGATGATTTTTCAGTTTTTGGCAACTCATTTGACCTTTGTTTGAATAATTTGGACAGGGTACTTACTCGGTGTGAAGAGACCAACCTTGTCCTCAACTGGGAAAAGTGCCACTTTATGGTTCAAGAAGGTATCGTGCTAGGCCATAAAATCTCGTATCGAGGAATTGAGGTGGATACTGCTAAAGTGGATGTGATTGCAAGACTCTCATCTCCAACTTCGGTCAGGGCCATAAGAAGTTTCTTAGGACACGCAGGTTTTTATAGGCGATTCATCAAGGATTTCTCGAAAATTGCCCGCCCTTTGACTAAGTTATTAGAGAAGGATGTGCCTTATGTTTTCTCTCAGGAGTGTTTGAAAGCTTTCAATATCCTTAAAGAGAAACTTACCAATGCTCCAATCATGGTAGTACTTGATTGGGCACTCCCCTTTGAGCTTATGTATGATGCAAGTGATCACGCAGTCGGGGTAGTGCTGGGGTAAAGGCGAGACAAGCACTTTCAACCAATTCACTATGCTAGCAAAACTCTTACGAATGCTCAGGAGAACTACACTACTACAGAAAAAGAGTTGCTAGCCGTTGTTTTTGCCTTTGATAAATTTCGCTCTTATTTGCTTCTATCTAAGGTAATTGTTTATACCGATCATTCTGCCCTCAGGTACTTGTTAGCAAAGCCGAATGCAAAACCAAGATTGATTAGGTGGATCTTGTTGCTGCAAGAGTTTGATGTGGAGATCAAAGATAAAAAAAGGTGTTGAGAATTTAGCAGCAGATCACCTGTCCCGATTGGAGAACCCAAACTTGGAATTGCTCGACGAGAACGAGATCAAGGATGAATTCCCTGAGGAGCGACTCTATGCCATCGCCCAGGTAAGTGATATGGAAATTCCTTGGTTTGCAGATATTGCTAATTTTTTAGCTGCTAGGATCATACCGAAGGGACTTCAACACCAGCAAAAGAAGAAATTCTTTTCTGATGTGAAACATTATTTTTGGGATGATCCTTACCTATTTAAAGTATGTGCAGATCATGTCATTCGAAGGTGTGTACCACACCTCGAAGGTTGGCGAATTTTGAGCCACTGTCATTCGGGGCCCACGGGTGGGCATCATAGCTCCAACAGGACAGCTCATAAGGTCCTAGAGGCAGGATTTTATTGGCCTACCCTATTTAAAGATGCCCAGAGATATATTGAGAGTTGTGATCGTTGCCAACGAGTAGGAAATATATCCCATAGGGATGAAATGCCACAAAACCCCATCATCGAGGTTGAGGTATTTGATGTGTGGGGAATCGATTTCATGGGTCCTTTTCCGAACTCAAATGGAAACAAATATATCCTAGTAGCCATTGACTATGTCTCTAAGTGGGTGGAAGCTAAAGCCCTACCTACTAATGATGCTAGGGTAATAAAAAAATTCTTGAAAGGCCTATTTTCTCGATTTAGCACCCCTAGAACAATTATAAGTGATAGGGGAACACACTTTTGCAATGCTCAACTCGATCAAGTATTGAAATGCTATGGCGTTACACATAGGATAGCCACCCCGTACCACCCCCAAAGTAGTGGCCAAGTGGAAGTTGCCAATCGCGATCTTAAGCGAATTCTTGAAAAAACTGTAGAGTATCATAGGAAAGATTGGTCAGAAAAGTTGGATGATGCTCTATGGGCATATAGAACCGCCTACAAAACACCACTCGACACCACACCCTACCGACTTGTATATGGCAAAGCTTGTCATTTACCGGTCGAGATAGAGCATAAGGCTTATTGGGCGATTAAGTGTACTAATGTTGATTTTGAGCGTGCAGGTTCTCACAGGAAACTTCAATTGAACGAGCTTGAGGAATGGCGAGCGAATGCATATGAGAACTCTAAGTTATATAAAGAAAGGGCTAAAAAGTATCATGATCAGCGTATTAAACAAGGTCGACAATTTAAAGAAGGTGATCATGTCCTTTTGTACAATTCTCGCCTGCGTTTATTCCCAGGTAAGTTAAAATCCAGGTGGTCTGGACCATTTACAATTACACGAGTCTTCCCGTATGGGACTGTTGAAGTTACACACCCGGAGAAGGGCACATTTAAGGTAAATGGACAACGGTTGAAATTATACTTGAGTGGAAACTTAGAGCATGTTGGCCGGGAGGAGTTTTATCTCCATTCGATAGAACTAACGTAAGAAGACGTATCCCGTCGAGCTATCGACGTTAACTAAAGCGCTTCTTGGGAGGCAACCCATGTCTAATTCTGCTTATGTTTTAGTTCTTTAATTTTTCTTCATTTTATTGTCCGTTTTATCTAACTTTACTTTGCTTCGTATATTTTTCTTTCAATTTTTAGTCACAGTCTTCTCCTTCTTAATTTTAATTTTAATTTTTCATTTTCTCTTTAGTTATATTATTTCTAAGTTCCTTTTTCTTGATTAAAAAAAAAAAAAAATTATTACACGGGCGAGGGACACGGTCGTGTCTTAGCCCGTGTCCATCCAGACAATCAAAAATGTCCACTCACAAAAAGTTACACGGGCGAGGGACACGGTCGTGTCCCCAGCCCGTGTCCGCCCAGACTTTGATCTTCACCCATGCACAGAAAGTTACACGGGCGAGGGACACGGTCGTGTCCCCAGCCCGTGTGCATCCAGCAATCTTCACCCGTACACAGCAAGTTACACGGGCGAGGGATACGGTCGTGTCCCTAGCCCGTGTGCGCCCAGAATTTTCGCCAGTGAACAGTAAGTTACACTGGCGTGGGACACGGTTGTGTCCCAGCCCGTGTGCGTCCAGTTTTCATATACGAGCACAGATTGTTACACGGGCAAGGGACACGGTCGTGTCCCAGCCCATGTCCGTCCAGGTAACACACGACACGCACAGAATGTTACACGGGCGTAGGACACGGTCGTGTCCCAGCTCGTGTCGCCTCAAATAACACGGTTTTCACACACGACCGGTTTATTTAAATTCCACACTCTCTCACACTCTCACAATCACACATATCCCTCTTACATTTGCTCTCATTCTCCCTCTTCTCTCCATAATTCCGACTTTCTACACTTTAATCCAAGTAAGTTTTTATCCTTAATTTTCCTTTCTCTTCCTTATATTGCAGCAATGGGATTATGCGTTCTGCCTTTTATGCCTTTGTTTTTGCCCTGCTGTTTTCTTTTGATTTTTCATCCATGACTATGCATCATTGCTTTTAATTCTTGATCTTATATGTTATCATGCTTCCTCATCTAATTAGATTTCATTATTGCTTATCTTATATGGATCATGATTATGCATCATTAGTTAATTTACTGTCATTCTCCATTCATGCTTGTTAGGGTTAGCAATGGGCGATCATTATTCTGGGTGATTTCGCGTCTCTTATATGTATAGACGCTTGTTTTTCCTCGTTACTTAGTGTGTAGTAGAATTCGCTGGAAGTATTTTCCACTCATTTCTTTTCCACCACCTCATTTTCTTGCTGCACTCTATATGTTCGATGAAATGCCCCAATGAGCATTCCTTTCACAATCTCACCCATTGTTATTCCTATTTTTCTGTTTGCTTCAAACTATGTGCAATATGGATGTCCGTGTGTGATTTGGCTTGTTGTCTCTTTTCAGGTATTCTAATGGTTAATCGATCTAAGCTTTCCGTTCGCCAGAAATCCAAATTTGCAGCATCCTCTTCGTCACAAGCCGACGCAATTGTTAAGCCACTGGCGACTCTTCCTCCTATGGAGCACCCAATGCTCCAATTCAAGGAGGACTATCAAGCCCAACGTTACCAATTGCTTCAGTCTAAGCCTTTTAGCGAGACCCTTTGGTTGGATTGGGATGTTCTCGCTCAACTAGAGCTCACCACCGAGATGAAGACGCTCTTGGATGGTACCATTTGGGAGCGCCTATTATCCTTTGAAGCTCCAGTTTATAAAGAGCTGACCCTGGAATTTCTGTGCACTTATAAGCTAGATAAAGACAGTGCTACTCGCATGGGTCCAAACCGCCAATTACACTTTACCTTGAGTGGCCATCCATTCCACATGTCCATCACTTAACTGGGCCACTATCTTGGTTTATATGCAGACAGATACACTCGGACGGAAGAATTCCAAAGTCTCTCGTGTCGGTTTCCTCGTGGCGTTACGGCAGGGTCATTTTGGAATGAGATCATGGTTGGCAATGCTTATGATCCCGCCAGAAGTAAGGCCTCTCAATTAGTTAGGCCTGAATACCGAGTTCTTCGTTGGCTTTTCTCCCATACATTGACCGGTAGAGGCCTTAGCACCGGGGTAGTGTCTAACAAGGATTGCCTCTATCTTTACAGTGTCATCCATAAGCACCCCATCAATTTAGCCATTGAAATCGCCGAACTCTTCAACCATCAAGCCACCACTACTCGGAAGAAAGGGCATATTTGCTGTGGCCCTTATATTACATTACTGGTGCAGGCTATGAGAACTAAGGTTGTTGCTTGGCCCTCATTGACTTTCATTAGCCAAGTCACTCCTATGCGCCTCACTTCCTTCCGCCTTATGAACCTCCTACCATCAAGAAGTCAAGGTCGACGCTCTCGCAGCAGCACATCTCGGGGCCAAACGTCTTCAGCTAGCTTAGATGATAAATTTGATTTGTTGCTGTCTGAGGTTCGTTATATACGAGAGAGTATGGATAAACTTCATCTCCGACAGGACAGATTGGAAGAATTTCTCAAAATGAAAGCGTCGGCTACTACTGGAGAGGCGAGTGAGGAAAAGGATGAGGAGGATGAGAGTAGTGAGGAAGAGGCTGATGAGGAGGGTGAAGACGAGGAGGCTGGCGAAAGTGAGGAGGATGATGAGGATGATGAGGAGGGTGATGACGATGATGATGCTACTATGGCTGAGGCATCATCTGATGAGGAGGCTGAGGAGACGGATTCTGATCACTCTTCTTAGTTTCACATTTTTTGTGTTTTCTTTTATTGATCAAGACTTGTGAACTCCGTTATATATAATGATGCTACTTCTTCGTTTTGCACTTCTTTTCGACTGCCAGGGAAGTATTAGTTTCTTTTCAATACATATATTTCCTTTTTCCCTCTGCTGATTTTTGTTATTTCATATCTTGATGTTGTGCTTTCTTAGTGATACATTAGGGACAATGTACGTTTTTAAGTGTGGGGAAGGGATATATATGATTTTGTTACTGTTTAGGAAACCAATTATTGATTTTGACCCAATTATTTTTAAGTTAACTTGCAATAGGTGATTAACTGGTATTAAGCCAAATCAACTATGTCATGTTGATTGTTATTGATCTTATGATACTTTACTAGAATTGATTAGTCAAATTTTTGGAAGGCAATGTTACGAGTTATTTAGCTTAGGATTTTAAGACTTGAGATTGGAGCAACATCACTAGTTGAGAGTTAGTCATGGTTATTTTTAAAATTTACTTTTGTGTATACCTTTTTCTTAGAAATTTTTAAGAGTCCTATAATTTTTAACAAACAAACAAATGAAATTCTTCTTTTGAGAAACCCCTGAAAAATCATAATGGTTGGAGGTCAAAAGTAATAATAAGTGAATAAAAAAATTGGTAAGGATTCGTCTTGGTCCGTCAGAAGAGCGAGATTGAGCCCCAATGCCAATTCTAATGAAAAAAAATTGATATGGATCGGCCTTGGTCCGTCAGAAGAGCAAGGTTCTTTCCCGCTATCAATATAAGAAATAAGTTGGTATGGATCGGTCTTGGTCCCTTAGAAGAGCGAGATTCTTTCCCGCTACCAACACAATTGTGCTTAAATAAGGTAAATTCAAAAGACCTCTCAACAAAAGTATGAGCTAGGGTGATGATCAGAGGAAGAGTGGATGTAAAATGTGTTTGTTTTAGATTATGGTGCTTAGTGAGATGGAAGAGAGAATTGTATACATTTTAGTCAAATGGATAAAATTTTTATGACTCTTTCTCAGTTGGCGAGATGTTAAATCTAATTTTTAGTTTAAGAATCCTTGGTTAAATGGTTTGGGGAAACATTGATTTTCATAAATTAACTAGTGAATTCTAGTATTAAGTATTGTTGGAGCATTCGAATATGGTCAGATGAAATTGGTTGACTTTATTATTGCAAGTTAGTTGAGAATGATTTTCTTACCTTTCTTCGGGTCAAGTGTATTCTTTCACCGGTTTCTTAAACAATGATAAATTTTGATTAGTGTTTCTTGTCCTGAAAGTTTTATTTTGATTTATTTGCTTGAGGACAAGCAAATGCTCAAGTGTGGGGAAATTTGATAACTCTGATTTTAAACATATTTCATATGGTGATTTTATAGCATTTCCCGTACATTTTTGGTTTTCTTTGAAGAAAATGATACTTAATTGAGTAAAATGTTGATTTCAGGGTTTAAACGCGTTCTAGGCTCGAAAACGAAGAAAACGAATCAAGTTTCACTCAATTCCGAGTTCAAACAAAGAAGTTATGAAGTTTTGAAGTTTTGAAGTTGTGCAAAAATTTTGCCTTAGTGCAGAAAGTTACACGACCTGAGGACACGGCCATGTCCCAGGCCGTGTCTGGTGACGAAAATAAAATCCGTGTAATACACATATATAAGGAGATCTTAGGGTTCAAAAGAAACGGAGAGACATTATAGAAACGGAGAGAAACAAGAGACAAGAAGAGACTTAAGGAGAAACAACATCGAGAAGCAAGAACGACATCGATTTCAAGATTAGAGATTGTTCATCAAATCAAGAGGGGTTTCATGTTTTATTTTACGTTTTTGATGGAACTCGTTTTTAGATTCGTTATGATAGCTTAGAATTCAAGTATTTAGGATTATGGAACCTAGGGTTTCATGTAACCCTTGGATTGAATTATAATTTCAAGAAAGT
>JAMXBB010000438.1:0-10873 GCA_024138015.1 Lumnitzera littorea | reverse complement strand
CCCTGCTAGTTGAAAATAATGTGAAGAAGTCCATAACTAGGAAGCCATCGTCATTACATGTCTGATTGTACATGCCTTGACCAACTAAAAACAACAAAAAAAATGAACTAAGAAGAGGAATCAGAATCCGTCTCTCCATCATCATCTTCCTCACTACCCTCATCATCCTCTTCACTACCCCCAGCTTCTTCTTCATTACCCTCATTGTCCTCTTCCTTACTCTCACTGTCCTCATCATTTACATCTAACTCTTTCATCTTGAGAAAATTTTCCAATTTATCTTGGCGAATATGAACTTTATCCACACTTTCTCGGATATAATGAACTCAGTCATCAAGATATCAAATTTGTCCTCAAAGCTTGCTGAAGACGTTTGTTCACTAGAGGTGGTTCATGAATGTTGACCTTGACGTCCCATTGGTAAAAGGTTCATGAGTTGAAATGAGCAAAGTCGCATAGGAGTGACTTGAGTAACAAAGGTAAGCGAAGGCCAAACTATAACCTTAGTCCGCATGGCCTACACTAGTAAGGTGATGTAGGGGCCACAACAAATATGCCCTTTCTTCTGTGTAGTGGTTGCTTGGTGGCTGAAAAGTTCAGCTAGCTCAATGGCTAGATTGATTGGGAGTTTATGAATAACACTATACAAGTAAAGACAATCCTTATTGGAAACCACACTGGTACTTTGGCCTCGGCTGGTCAATATATGTGCAAAGAGCCAATGAAGAACATGATATTCAGGTTTGACTAATTGAGAAGCCTTACTCTTTGTTGGGTCATAAGCATCACCATCAGTAATTTCATTCCAAAACTTCCCTAGTGTTACTCCACGTGGAAAATGACATGTTAAATGTTGGAACTCTTCTGTCCCTGTAAATTTATCCTCATAAAGACTGATATTTGCCCAATTGAGTTATTGTCATATGGAAAGGCTAGCCACTCAAAATGAAATGGAGTTTGCGTTTAGGGCCCATGCTACTAACACTCTCTTTATCGAGTTTATATGTACATAAGAACTCCAATGTCAGCTCCTTATAAATTGGAGCTTCAAGAGATAAAAATCGCTCCCAAATGGTGCCTTCCAATAGTTCCTTCATTTCTGTTGTTAGCTCCAATTGGGCGAGAATATCCCAATCCAAATGAAGGGTGTCACTGAATGGCTTGTTCTTAAGTAAATTATAGCGAGTCGATTGGTATTCCTCTTTGAATTGAAGCATTGGGTGCTCTATTGGAGAGAGAGTGGCTAATGGTTCAACAATGGTACCTTCTTGCGTTGAAGATGATGCTGCATACTTGGATTTTCTCTTAATGGTAAGCTTTAGGCGATTTGCCATTGACTACTTGAGAAGAAACACCACACCAAATTAAAAACATGCATCTTTGCCACACTTAGTTCAAACTACAATAGAGTTATAAAGGAGTAGAAGTGATGGATATTAAAAGAAATCTCATTGTGAAATTTGAACAAACATGTAAAGTACATCCACAAAACTAGTTGGTGTAAGAGAAATGGCTAGCAAATTCATCCAACTAATTATTCATTAGACTTAGTACATTACAATCTTCTTGAAAAGAAGGCAACCCAATACGTCAAAAACTCTAAATGTCCCAAAATTACTCTTACAATTCTAACCTTAATTGTCATAATTGAATAGTTGTCATTGAATTTGCAACCAGAATTCATGTTTGATAGATCATAAAGTAATATCTAGCCATAAGAGGCATCATAAAGGCATGGAAATTTATCAATACAAGGCAACTGTGTATGTCTATCATGAAAGAATAAAAACTAAGTAAATTCTCAAACAAAATGCATGTACCAATTCACAAAAAACCTAAATTTCAGTTACCTAAACATGCCTAAATAATGATGAAAACAAAGCATGAACAAGAGAGGGCATAAAAATAAATGAGATGAACTTACTTAGATCGAGTTGGATTTGATGAAGAAATGTGTTGATGAAAAGTAAAACATGAGGAGAGGGTGGAAAGAAAAAAATGAAATATGAAATGAAGTTGTGTGTGTTGATGTTGTGATAATGTTGTGCAGGACGTATATTAAGGTCATATGGATGCTGGGCAAACACGGGCTGGGGCACGACCGTATCCCATGCCCGTGTAACTTTCTGTTTTGGGTGCCTTACCTAGGTGAACAAGGGCTGGCACACAACCGTATCCTGCACCTGTGTAACTGTCTATGGTGAATGCATGTTATTAGGCGCATATGGGCTGGGACACAACTGTGTCCTATACCTGTGTAACTTTCTATCAGGGGATGTATGTTGTTAGGTGCACACGGGCTATGACACAATCATATCCCACGCCTATGTAACTTTCTGTAGGTGGTGTATAAGGTTGGGCGCACACGGGCTAGGACACAGCCGTGTCCCACGTCCGTGTAACTTTCTGTAGTGACCATCCATTGAAGGGGCCTAGATGGACACAGGTTGGGACACAGTGGTGTCCCATGCCTGTGTAACTTTTTGTTTCTTTTTTTTTTTTTTTTTTTTTGCATAACCTAAATTCATGAATTTAAATAAAAACTAAAAAATAAGAAAAGAAAGAAAGAAAAAAAAATTAAAATAGATTAGATTGAATAGATTAAAGAAAGAATGCTAAGTTATAAAAAATAAGTAAATAAAATAAAATAGAATGGATTAAAAGAACTAGAGTGCAATCAAAGAATATTAAAGCAAAACATAAATAAAAGAAGAGTTCAGCATGGGTTGCCTCCCATAAAGTGCTGTAGTTAACGTCGAAAGTTTGACGGGATACGATTGTAGCTCAAGATTGTTCTGTCGGGTGGAGGTAGAATTCCTCTCATCCACCATGCTCTAAATTTCCACTCAAGTATAACTTCAATCATTGCCCATTTACCTTAAATGTGCCTTTCTCCGGGTGTGTAACTTCAATAGTCTCATATAAGAAAACTTATGTAATTGTAAATGGTTCAGACCACCTAGATTTCAACTTACTTGGGAATAAACGAAGGCGACAATTATACAAAAGGACATGATCGCCTTCTTTAAATTGTCGACCTTGTTTGATTCGTTGATCGTGGTACTTTTTGGCCCTTTCTTTATATAATTTGGAGTTCTCATATGCCTTCACTCGCCATTCCTCTAGCTCATTCAATTGAAGCTTCCTGTGAGAACCTGTACGCTCAAAATCAACATTAGCACTCTTAATTGCCCAATAAGCCTTATGTTCAATCTCTACCGGTAAATGACAAGCTTTCCCACATACAAGTCGGTAGGGTATGGTCCCTAATGGGGTTTTGTACGCGGTTCTGTGTGCCCATAGAGTATCTTCCAACTTTTCTGACTAATCTCTCCTATGATACTCTACGGTTTTTTCAAGAATTCGCTTAAGATTACGATTAGCGACTTCCACTTGGCCACTACTTTGGGGGTGGTACGGGGTGGCTATTCTATGTGTGACGTCATAACATTTCAACACTTAGTCAAGTTGGGCATTACAAAAGTGTGTTCTCCTATCACTTATAATTGTCCTAGGGGTGCCAAATCAAGAAAATAGGCTTTTCAAGAATTTTTTTACTACCTTAGCATCATTAGTAGGTAGGGCTTTAGCTTCTACCCACTTAGAGACGTAATTAATAGCTACTTAGATATATTTATTTCCATTAAAGTTCGGGAAAGGGCCCATAAAATTGATCTCCCACACATTGAATACCTCAACCTCAATGATGGGGTTTTGTAGCATTTCATCCCTATGAGATATATTTCCCACACATTGACAACGATCACAAATCTCAACATATTTCTAGGTATTTTTGAATAAGGTAGGCCAATGAAATCCAGCCTCTAAAACCTTATGGGCTATCCTATTGGCATTGTGATGCCCACCCATAGGCCCCAAATGACAGTGGCTCAAAATTCTCCATCCTTCGTGTAGTACATACCTTTGAATAACATGATCTGTACATACTTTAAATAGGTAAGGATCATCCCAAAAATAATGTTTCATATCAGAAAAAAAATTTCTTCTTTTGCTGGTGTGGAAGTCCTTTCAGTATAATCCTAGCAGCTAAAAAATTGGCGATATCTGCAAACCAAGGAATTTCCATATCACTTACCTGATCGATGGCATAGAGTCGCTCCTTAGGGAACTCATCTTTGATCTCATTCTCATCGAGCATTTCCAAGTTTGGATTCTCCAATCGAGATAGGTGATCTGCTGCTAAATTCTCAGCGCCTTTTTTGTCTTTGATCTCCACATCAAACTCTTGTAGCAACAAGATCCACCTAATTAATCTTGGCTTTGCATCTAGTTTTGCTAACAAGTACCTAAGGGTAGAATGATCAATGTAAACAATCACTTTAGACAGAAGCAAATAAGAGCGAAACTTATCAAAGGCAAAAACAATTGCTAGCAACTCTTTTTCTATAGTAGTGTAGTTCTCCTATGCATTACTAAGAGTTTTGCTAGCATAGTGAGTTAGTTGAAAGTGCTTGTCCTGTCTTTGCCCCAGCACTGCCCCTACTGCGTGATCACTTGTGTCACACATAAGTTCAAAGGGAAGTGCCCACTCAGGTACTATTATGATTGGGGCATTGGTTAGTTTCTCTTTAAGGATATTGAAAGCTTTCAAACACTCTTAAGAGAAAACATAAGGTACATCCTTCTCTAATAACTTAGTCAAAGGGCGGGCAATTTTCGAGAAGTCCTTAATAAATCGCCTATAAAAACCTATATGCCTTAAAAAGCTTCTTATGGCCTTAACTGAAGTTAGAGATGGGAGTCTTGCAATAGCGTCCACTTTGGCAGTATCAACCTTAATTCCTCAATATGAGATCTTATGGCCCAACGCAATACCCTCTTGTACCATGAATCGGCACTTCTCCCAGTTGAGTACAAGATTGGTCTCTTTACACCTGGTAAGTATCCTGTCCAAATTATTTAAACAATGGTCAAATAAGTTGCCAAAAACTGAAAAATCGTCCATAAATACCTCCATTATGTCCTCAATCAAATCATCAAAAATGGCTAACATGCATCACTGGAATGTAGCAGGTGTATTGCAAAGACCAAAAGGCATTTTGCGGTAAGCAAAGGTACCATAAGGACAAGTGAAAGTAGTCTTCTTGATCTTCCGATGCAATAGGTATTTGAAAATAACCAAATAAGCCATCTAGAAAACAATAAAACATATATCCAGCTAGTCGTTCTATCATTTGATCATCAAAAGGTAAGGGGAAATGGTCCTTACGTATAGCATCATTTAACTTTCTATAATCGATACATACATACCAACCTGTTACCATTCTCATTGGGATCAATTCATTCTTATTGGGATCAATTCATTCTTTTCATTAGGAACTATTATCATCCTACTTTTTTTTTTGAAATACTTGTACTGGACTCACCCATGAGCTATAAGAGATAGGATATATCATACCTGTATCAAGGAGTTTGATAACTTCCTTTTTTACTACCTCTTTCATGTTTGGATTCAAGCGTCTCTAGGGTTGTATAACCGAATTGTAGTCTTCTTCCATTAAAATTTTATGAGTACAAAAGGAGGGATTGATACCTCGAATATCGGATATTTTCTAAGCAATGGCCCTCTTATGTTCCTTGAGTACTTTCAGTAACCTTTCTCTCTATTCTTCTTCTAAATTGGATGCTATAATTACCGGTAATTTGGAGTCCTTCTCTAAGAAGGCATATTCCAAGTAGTCGGGTAATTGCTTTAACCGTAATACTGGTGGCTCCTCAATCGAAGGTTTTAACTGTGCTTCCTTCCTCTTTTCAAACTCTTTAAACCCTTTCTCAATAGAGGTAGGTTTATTTGCCTCCAGTTGGGCTACCACCTCGGATTTAATAGGATCTTCCGAAGCTTCTTCCATGCATAATTGCAAGCAACTCTCCAGTGGATCTTTAAAAAGAACTTCCTGCATATAACTTGAAACAAAAGTGTCAGTAACATCTAAAAGGTAGCAAGTATCATCTTGATCAACAGACTTTTTCATAGCTTTCGAAATTTTAAACATGATATCTTCATCTCCTACTCTAAGAATGAGCTTGCCATCACTAACATCAATGATAGCCCTAGCGGTAGCTAAGAATGGTCTACAGAGGATAAGGGGCAACTCAAAATCTTTATCCATGTCCAATATCACAAAGTCAACTGGAAAAATAAATTTACCCACTTGGATTAATACATCCTCAATAATGCCTCTAGGATACGTCATAGATCTATCAACTAATTGCAAGCTCATGTGTGTGGGTTTAGGTTCCCTTAATCCTAGCTTCTTAAAAAATTTATAAGGCATTAAATTGATGCTAGCACCCAAATCAGCTAAAGCTTTGTCAACTAACAAGTTACCAATATGACAAGGAATTGTAAAACTTCCTAGGTCTTTTAGCTTCTTGGGCAACTTGTTTTATACGATCACTGAACATTCTTCACCCAATATGACTTTAGAAAGCTCCTCAAGCTTCCTCTTGTTGGATAACAAATCTTTCAAGAACTTAGCGTACTTCGGCATATGTGACAAAGCATTAACAAGAGGTAAGTTAATATGCAATTGTTTAAAGAGGTTAAGGAACTTACTGAATTGTTGGTCATTGCAATCTTGCTAGAGTCTTTGGGGATATAGGATGGGTGGTTGATATTCCTTCGCCTTAGATGACTCTACGTCTTCCTTTGCTTTTGTCCCCTCATTGCTCTTACTAGTCTCCTCGCTAACCTTCCTCACAGCATGCAACTTCTTCCCACTTCAAAGTGTCATTGGCTTGACATGTTCCTTTGGATTGGTTTCTGTATTTCCCAATAGTGTTCCCTATGGTCTTTCAAAGATTAGCTTCGCAAGTTGACCAATTTAGTTCTCAAGGTTACGATTGGAAGCCTCTTGATTCCTCAATGATGATTCAATGTTAGATAAGCGAGCCTCATTGTCTTGAATATATTTTGTGAGAAGTTCTTCCACACTAGACTTCTTTTCTTGAGGAAGAGGAGGTGGTAATGGTTTTTAAAATCTAGGTAGGCCAAAGTTGGTCTTCTATTAGCCTTGGTTTTGATTTCCCCATGAGAAATTGGGGTGATTCTTCCATCCAGGATTATAAATGTTGCTGTAGAGGTTATTTTGTTGCCTTGGTGGATTTCCTAGATAATCTACCTATTCTAGTTGTTCTTGTGCTCCATAACTTTACATGCCAAAGTCACTTACATCTGATTGTACTTGTTGAGGGCTAATAGAGAGTGCATTAATCTTCTTACTCAATAGATCCACCTTGGCTGCCAAAGCAGTGGTCAAGTCCACATCATAAATTCCCATAACCTTTTGCTTGGCTCTAGTGCTTTTGTACTGATAATTGTTCATCATTGTTCCTTTAATTAGGTTTTGTGCTTGCTTGGGTATCTTTGTGTTCAAAGTACCTCCCACGGATGCATCAATCATCTATCTTGTAGATAAATTGAGACCATTATAGAAGGTCTGAATCTGCATCCATAGTGGGAGGCCATGATGTGGCCACCTCCTGAGCAAGTCCTTAAACCACTCCCAAGTATCATATAGAGTCTCCGCTTCTAATTAGGCAAAACAAGAAATGTCGTTTCAAAGTTTAGTGGTCATTGCAGGTAGGAAATACTTCTCTAAAAATTTCTCTACCAATTCATTCTAAGTTGTGACTGAATTTCGTAGTAGGGAGTTCAACCACTTCTTTGCTCTACCCCTTAAGGAAAAAGGAAATAGCCGCAGTTAGATGGCATCATCTATGGCTCCGTTAATTTTAAATGTATCACAAATCTCTAGAAAGCTAGAGATGTGGGCATTAGGATCTTCATCTTGGAGACTGTCAAACTGAACATATTGTTGCACCATTTGTATGATGTTGGGTGAAATTTGGAAGTTATTAGCCGTGATGGTTGGCCTTGTGATACTAGAGTCAGCTCTTATAAGTATAGACCTTGAATAGTCAGACGTAGTCCGATTTGTGTCATTACCATTGTTAGCCATGTGAGGTGGATTTTCTTAATCGATGAATTGAGTGTTGGCCTCTTCACCTTCTTCCTTAATCTCAATGATTGACCCATCTTCTATGGTAGCCATAGTTTATCTAGGTCGCAATCTCAAATTTTGAAGGATAGTTCTCTCAATTTCAGGATCAAGTTCTACCAAATCTTTCGGCTTGCTTCGGGTCATGCACTACAAGGGCAAGAAATATAGAATCAATTGCAGCTCTAGGTAATAAAAATAAACAACGAAAATAGAAAAGAAAAGAAAAAAAAATAGTCAAAGTAATAAAGCAACTAGTATTCTTAATATCGAAAATCCCTAGCAATGGCACCAAAAACTTGATATCAGGCAAGTGCACCTATCAGTTTTAATATAGTGGATGTGAGTTCAAGTCGATCCCTCAAAGACTTTGAGTACTAATATTAACCTTAGCATTATTATCTAACTGAAAATTGTGATGGGTTGAATGAATTAAAAATACTAAAATTAACAAACTAACCTAATTATGAGACTTAATTAAGCAATTTAAAAGCGATAAAATTAAGAACGACTTCAAGAAAGCAAATAATGTATTTAGGAATTATTTTCCCTAATGTTTAACATGTGACCGCTTAAAATGTATCCAATTCAATCTTTATTATTCTTGATCGGAGGGATTCACAATTAAAGTTAATAACTTTCTTAAGCATATTAACCCTAATCCTAAATTATTTACCGGAATCTCTTCACTTAGTAATATAATTCGAAATTGCATTAATGTATAATGAATTCCCACACAAAAGAACAACTTTTCGGAAGAAACATGTATCTTATCTCTAAGTACACATGCAATTCTCTCTAATTATGTCAAGATCCTATTACACATGTGATTTCTCAATCATCATGCATAATATCATAGATTGATACCCTAGAAATATCAATTAACAATTAAATAACATAATTGAATCAAGAAAAGATAGAAACTTTATTGAAAATTATCAATCAATCTAATAGTCACATTAAACCTTAGGTTCCACAATCTTAAATACAAGAATCTTAAGCTATCATAATAAAACTAAAAACGAATTGCAACAAAATCAAGGAATAAAACATGAAAAACCCCTTTTGTTGATGAAAAATCTCTTCAATCTTGAAGTTGGGTGTTGCTTTTTCCTTTTGCTCCTCATTCTCTTCAAGTCTCTTCACTTTTGAATGTCTTCTGTTATGTGCGAAATCCTAGTATATCCTTTTATAATGTACTGTAAGGTTTCCTTTTTCGTCACCAGACACAGCCTAGGACACAGTTGTATCCCCAGGTCATGTAACTTTCTGACCTTGGCAAATCTTCCTGGATGGACATAGCTTGGGGACACAATTGTGTCCCAGACTGTGTAACTTTCTGATCAAAATTCCTATTGTTTATGTAACTTCAAAACTTTATAACTCATTTATTTGAACTCCAAATTAAGTGAAACTTGATTCCTTTTCTTCGTTTTCAATCCAAGAATACGTTCAAACCTTGAAATCAAAATTTTACTCAATTAAGTATCAATTTCTTTAAAGAAAACCAAAGATGTAAGGGAAATACTATAAAATCACCATGTAAAATGCATTTAAAATAAGAGTTATCAAACTTCCCCACACTTGAGCATTTGCTTGTCCTTACTTAAGCAAATAAATCAAAACAAAATTTTCGGGACAAGAAACGTTAAACAAAATTTATCATTATTTAGGAAACCGTTGAACGAATACACTTGACCCGAAGAAAGGCAAGAAGATCATTTTCAATTAATTTGCAATAATAAAGTCAACCAATTTCACCCTTAACAATGTCATAAATTCACCTGACCATATTCGAATGCTCCAACAATACTTAATACTAGAGTTTATTAGTTAATTTATGGAAGTCAAAGTTTACCCAAGTCATTTAATTAAGGATTCTTAAATGAGAAATTAGATTTAACATCTCGCTAACTGGGAAAGAGTCATTAAAATTTTATCCATTTGATTAAAGTGTATACAATTCTCTCTTCAATCTCACTAAGTGCCATAATCCAAAACAAATACATTTTACATCCACTCATCCTCTGATCATCCCCCTAATTCATGCTTATGTTGGGAGGTATTTTTTTTTTTTAAATTTACTTTATTTAAGTATAATTGTGTTGGTAGAGGGAAAGAATCTCGTTCTTCTAACAAACCAAGACCGATCCATACGAACTTATCCCTTATATTGATAGCGGGAAAGAACCTTGCTCTTCTAATGGACCAAGGTTGATCCATACCAATTTTTTTCATTAGTATTGGCATTGGGACTCAATCTCACTCTTCTGATAGACCAAGACAAATCCTTACCAATTTTTTACTATTCATACACTTGTTATTACTTTTTACCTCCAATCATTACGATTTTTCAAAGGTTCTCAAAAGAAGAATTTCATTTGTTTGTTTGTTTGTTTGTTTGCTAAAAATTATAGAGCTCTAAAAATTTCTAAGAGAAAGGTATACATAAAAGTAAATTTAAAAATAACCATGGCTAATTCTCAACTAGTAATGTTGTTCCAATCTCAAGTCTTAAAGTCCCAAGCTAAATAACTCGTAACTTTTCCCTCCGTAGATTTGACTAATCAATTCTAGTAAAGTATAATAAGATCAATAATGATCAAGATGACATAGTTGATTTGGCCCAACACTTGTTAATCACCTATTGTAAGTTAACTTAAAAATTAATTGGGTCAAATGTGAATAATTGGTCTCCTAAACAGTAACAAATTCATATATATCATTTCCCCGCTCTTAATAACGTACATTGTCCTCAATGTACAACTAAGAAAGCACAACAGCAAGATATGAAACAAAAAAAACATCATAGGGAAAAAGGAAATACATGTATTGAAAAAGAAACTAATACT
>JAMXBB010000437.1:0-10881 GCA_024138015.1 Lumnitzera littorea | reverse complement strand
TATATATATTTATTGAAAATATACCTACTCTTATATACATATTCATGTACTCATGTATTTGTATTTATTTATATATAAGTTTTGCATATGTACATAATTATAAATACATACATATATATTTGGTATATACATATACTTACCACTCATGGAGGTATACTACTATATATATATACATAGATACTATACGGTTATATATATATATATGTATTCTAAAGTAATTATACATGGATATACATATACATATATATTTACGGTACACACATATATATAGATATACTTATAATTATTTGTTGAAATAGATAATACCAATTATATGTATTCTCAAAAAAATACATAATACATACTCTTCTATATACCTATGTACATACATATATACATACATAGCTTAATCTATGCATATATAATTCAATTTATATGTTTATGCTCATATACATGGACTTAGTAATATTATATGTACAAAATACCATACAAATACTATATTTATATATCTATACACTATATAATATACATCTACACTAGAAAAGTAAATTACTTACCTATTGATTTTTTTGTATTTTTCTTCTTCTTTTCCTTCTTCTTTTTCTTCCTTCTTTCTCTCTTTTTCTTCTTTCTTTTTCTTTCTCTCCCTCACGGTTTGCTCTCCAAGTTTTCGGTGTGTGCAGATTTTTCTTTCTTTTTTCTAGATTTCCCTTTTTATTCACGTGAGAATAGCTTAGATTTTAAGCTAAATCTTAAGTAATTATTGCAATATGTTTTTGTTTATTTAGTTAAGTAACACTTGTCACTTAATTCTATCACGTGGGCTATCGTTGGTTATTTTGTTTTGCTGATTTTTTTTCCACGTTTTGTGCAGGAGGTGACTTGAATTGGAATTGGAAGAAGGAAAATGAGATAAATTGGAAATGGAAGAGAAGAAAAATGAAAGTTATTAACAAATATATGTAATTTTTTGAATCATATAAATTATAACGAATCTCCTTGTAAATTAGTTTTCAAATTTTTTTGAAATTTTATCAGTTTAATTGGTACCCGTTACAATTATAATTTTTACAAGTTATTGTTTGCAATTTCGTTACAATTCGTGCGAATAGGCGATTTAGTCAAAAATTACATTCGACTATAATTTTATCGCTATTGTATAATATTTAATTATTTTATAGGTTTATATTTATAATTTTAAGGTTTTGATTAAATTCGGGTTCAATTTTGGTTAATGGTGCTTAAAGCAGTTTTAAGGTTTTAGTATACGATTTAGGGTTTTGATCAATTTCTAAGGTTTTTACTATTTATAATATATTTAAATTTATGATTTATTAAATTTTTATTTTGCTCGACTTTGATGACTCTTCAAGTGATCTATAGTATTAGGATCTACTTCTACTTTTAAATAGCTAAATTTGCGGGGTTTACAACTAACTTATACAAAATCCTAACATATAAATACTTTCTACAAAGGATGTTTCAATACCAGCTATACACTTCTCAATTAACTTTAACATTATCATATATATCTTTTATTTGTACTCTACACTCAAGATTTATCCTAGCCCCAACTTAAATGGACCTACAAAAGAAGCTATAGGGGAATGAGCAAACTACAGCTTAGTGAGTTTGTTCCTCATGACTATTGTTTAACCAAGTTATCAAACATTATTAGGATACATGCAACAAATGAAATGGATGTAGACACAGTGAATGCAAGCAATACATCCACAATGATAGGAATCAACCTCTTAGATCGTTATGCGTAGCCGAGCTAGGGGACTCTAAGGACTCATTCGGAGGATACTAGCTCTAGGTCATAGCCGAGATAAGAATTCCTATCCCGAGTTGGTCTCCTGTTGACCTGACTATCAGATCCTTATTTGTGTCAAATCTACCCCTGTTCAACAGCGATGCTTTATCTTAAAAGATAACCTAAGAATAGCCGAGGTGAGCTCCTGATTCGACTACAAGCATCTAACCTTGAATCGAGCTGACTTCTCTTCAGAAGAATTAATTGGTCCTAGACTTGATCTAGATCAGGTCGGCCCTTTACTGTAATGCTTTCCTATTTCCGCCTCCTTTGTATCATATTTTTAATATCTAGCCACCAAGCGATACGTGTCCTCTGTACACAACTTTCCTGAATGATTCTTTCTTTTTCGTACTAAATATTCTTTATCTCTTTTACCCTTTTAGTAGGTTTCATGTAACCTAATTGTAGAATACCCTTTTGTCTTTTCATACATATAAAGTAACCTTAGTGGAAGGGTATATAAAACCCACTTTCTTGTACACAGGAATCATCTGATTGATACAAAAATTATTCACTTAAACAACTTTAGTGTTTTTATTATTATTCAACTCTTATCTATTCTCTTTAGTAAGGAGCAATGGTGAGTGACCTTCAGTTCAGACTGGTGTATCATTGGATTGTTGGCCGAGTAGGATCGAGTGGTGTATTATATCCATTCGGTAAATGCCTGGACTTTCCTAAACCTCCCATTTTATTTTCTTGGTTTGCTTCGTTGTGGTGCCTCTTCGTGTATCTAACCTCAGAGATGCATTACATAGGAGTTTGGAATTACAGAAGATGTAGATTTATGTTGTCTACACATTGATTATTCCCTATACTTACCCGCATGGGGCACCTCATCTTACCTGCATGAGGCTGACACTCGACTATTACCCTAGTCGAGAAAGAAATATCAATCCAAATAGGTAGATCTCAACTAGGGCCATCTACCTTTAACAAATCATATCCAAGGTCCCTCGAGCACAGCAAAGCAAGTCCTTCTACTATGGAAATATATCTAAGGCCCTTTGAGCACAACCATGTGAGTCTTTTCGCTGTCAATTGGAGATATCATGCTAACTTTGCCTCAATGATAAAAATATCATCAATGAGTGTTATGAGCCCTCACAGAAATCATACAAAAATCTATTCAAGATTGGAAAAACGTTTCCAAAAGTACTTTTCTAAAAAATTTGCAAAGTGTTGATAATCAATTTTCACTCATCTAACATACTCGTTCATTCGGACGCCCATATGCTGGGTAGTCAAATCTCTTGGCATACCACTGGATAGATGACACACGGCATTTCTGCCGAGCAGAACAAATCCGTTCTTGGTTTGAACTCAAGTCCATGGCGTGAATGGTTATCATAAGCACAGTTATATTACATAATCGCTTACTCTCCTTACATATTAGGGGAGATGTTAAATCAAGAAGCTTCCACATGTCTTAACCGTTATTCTAACAACTGCCTTAGACACTACAACCACCTATAAATATTGGAAAGAAACTCTGTAAGAGCTCTTTGATACTTTTTACTCACATACTTTCTATACAAAGTCACCCTACTAACTTAAGCATTGGAGTGGTTGCACCAGCTCGGCCCCGGTACTAAGTATTTCATTTTCTTTTGTAGGATTTTCCCTCACCCTAAAATTCACCAACAACATTTGGCATCATTTGTTTTTCTCTAAACATAACCACATGGCTAGGACTAGGATGACCAAAAGTGCAGGTGCTAGTATTTCCTCCTAACACCTTGAAGGGGGAAGTCGGCATGCTGATGAGCAATGACTGGCTCGACTCGAGCAACTTTGTCTCGATTTAGCCAAGGAAAATTATGAGTTAAATAAAAAACATGAATAGATCCTTGACCTTTTTCATAAAAGTATTAATCTGAATCAAAATAAAGAGCATGGTGATCATGATGTTGACAGTATTGATGATTTAATTTATTCACTTAAATTGCCAAACAAGCAAGTCGAGGTCACAGTGAGACCATGGGCTCCTTCTTTTAAGAAGATTAATAAAGGTAAGCAACCGTAGCAGGTATATCATGCGATACCCTCGCATGTCAGCACCCTTGTTGTAGTGACCAAGCAATTCCAAATCAAGAAAAGTCCTTTCGTCCTAGAGATTTTGGAAGAAGTAATACCTCGGCACATTAAGTTGCCTTGGTTTGAATCTTATGATAGGACGAAGGATCCTGAAGACTACTTGGAGTATTATCCTAAACAGGCCAAGTTGCATGGTTTGAGTGACGTAATGGCCCATCAAGCTTTTCCCTTAACTTTGAGGAATGCAGCTAGTACATGGTTCAAACATTTGAAACCAAATACCGTTTCATGTTTCGATGAACTAGCAGAAGTGTTCCTTCAACACTTCCTTGCTAGCAAACTTCCTGTTAAGGACTCTTTAATCCTCAACACCATCAAATAGAAGTCTGATGACTTAATTAAGGATTACTTGGCCAGATTTATGGTCGAGATGGTTCAAATCCCCGAGTTAGATATGAATGTGGCCCTCAATGCTTGTATCGATGGAGTTAGGCCCTGTGGAGACTTTTTCAAGTCTCTTGCAAAGAACAAGCCTAAAACTTTCGCTAAGTTCAAGGCTAAAGCCACCTCATACATCCATCGGGAAGATAACATAAAGGCATAGGCCAATGGCCTAACAGATAAGCATTTAAGTGTAAGGTCGATCAGAGTAGAGGAGATAGAAAGAATGATGAGAGAAAAAGTGCAAAGGATAGACTTGGCACTAATGATGACCAAGGTTCGGATGCCAAAAGGAAGAGACCAAGGATTCTAACATACTCATCCCATACGCTTGT
Source organism: Lumnitzera littorea (assembly GCA_024138015.1). Lineage (NCBI taxonomy): Eukaryota > Viridiplantae > Streptophyta > Magnoliopsida > Myrtales > Combretaceae > Lumnitzera > Lumnitzera littorea. Next base: position 6,270 of record JAMXBB010000437.1, on the reverse strand, counting down.
CAATCATCCAATTTCGGACATTTTGATGGAAGTACGTGGGTAGAGAGGTGTCCTCCAGTAGTTGGAAAGGATAAGAGGGAATCCCTTAAGAAGAAACTTCAATAAGTATTGTGATTTCCATCATGACAAAGGTCATAATATGGATGAGTGCATTTAACTCAAGAATGCAATGGAAGATGTAATCCAATGTAGGCATTTGTGAAAATTTCTAGCGCATGATGCCAAAAGAATTGAAAGATTGTCTCAAAGGAGAAGTAAGGAACAAGAGGATGACATTCGGCTAGCAGTGGGTATGAGAGATGCAAGGGATGTTAATCCTAACAGAGCACCCAACAGCGTAAGTAATACCATTGTTGGTGGACCTACAATAGGCTAGTCGAGCTCTTTAAGCTTGATTAACACCAAAAATTACATATGTAACATTTAAGGCAAAAAGGTCAGGATTGACAATACAATTTTTTTCAGATAGGAAGATTTCAAAGGTATCCAGAGGCTGCATGACGATGCACTTGTTATTAGTGCAAGGGTTACCAACTTTGAAGTCAAGAAAATTCTTTTTGACATAGGAAGTTCGACTGACATCATTTTTCAGCATGCATTCAATCAAATGAGACCCAAGATCAAGACGTAGTTATGGTCTTATAAGTATGATCTCTATGCTTCAATAATCAGTCTATCTAAGTAGCCAAGTAATCATACTATCGATTCAGATCGGCGATGACGAGCATATTGTAGAGGATAAGGTGGACTTCCTTGTCGTTAAATGTTGGTCCCTGTACAACATGATAATGGGAAGGTCGTGTTAGCATTTATTTGGCATTTTCCCTTTAACTGCACATCTGAAAGCTAAGTTCCCCACTCTTACGAGAGTTAGTGTGTGTAAAGGAGATCAATAACTGGCATGATCCTTACCTATAAGGGCCTTGAGACGAGAGGAAGTATTTCAAGTTGAAACCTGTCCAGAAGGTAAGTCAGTCAGCATAGAGAATGCCAAGAATGATATTGAGGAAATTCCTTTGGGAAATGACCCTGGGAAGACAACAAGGATAAGAAAACCCTTATTAGTAGATGTTTGGCAAAGTTTGATTGACTTCCTATAAGCCAATGCTGATGTGTTTGCATGGTCACCTTTGGACATGCTGGGTATTTCGAGAGAAGTTATGGTACACAAGCTCCAGATTGATCTAAATGTGAAGGTGGTCTAACAGAAAAAGAGACATTTCACACTAGAGAGACAAGCAGCAATAGAAGAAGAGGTCCAGAAATTATTGAAGGCAGGATTCATCCAGAAAGAGCCATATTTGACTTAGTTAGCAAATTGTGTGTTAGTCAAAAAGCCTAATGGCAGGTAGCGAATGTGCATAGACTTCATGGATCTCAGCAAAGCCTGTCCCAAGGATTGTTTCCCACTACCAAAAATTGATTAGATGGTAGACACAAGCATAGGACATGTGTTACTTTCTTTTATGGATGCTTTCTTTGGTTACAATCAAATCAAGATGAACAAGGTAGATGGAGTCTACACATCTTTTGTTACCAATTTTGGAATGTACTGTTACATGGTGATGCCCTTTGGGCTGAAGAACGCTGGTGCAACATACTAAGGATTAGTAACGAAGATGTTCAAATCTCAAATCCATAGAAATGTTGAAGTATATGTGGACGACATGATTGTAAGTATGAAGGAAGATCAACATCTTGTCGATCTGGAGAAGACGTTTGATGCATTGAGGAGATATAGCATGAAACTTAACCTACAGAAGTATGTCTTTGGTGCAACATCAAGGAAGTTTCTCAAGTATATGGTTACTCAACGTGACATTGAGGCTAATCCGAGAAAGATTGAAGCCATAAGGAATATGAAATCACCTCATACGGTCAAAGAGGTACAGGAACTTACTAGGTGAATTGCCGCCCTCAACAAATTCGTGTCAAGAAGTACAGATAGGTGCATGGAATTCTTTAAAATTTTAAAGAACCCAAAAGAATTTAGTTGGACCAACAATTGTGAAACAACTTTCAACGAGCTTAAGGAATTTCTTACGCTACCCCTAATACTCTCGACACCCATTCTTAGAGAAAATTTGTACTTGTATCTATCAGTTAACTATTAAGCACTTTCCTTTGTACTGGTTCAAATTGATTGTAAAGAGCATTGACTCATTTATTACGTGAGTCATGTTCTGTAGGGGCTAAAGCTTTGGTAAACAAAGATTGAAAAATTCATATTAATAGTGGTTCTCTTGGCGAGAAAGTTGTCAATCATCAACAAATAACATACGAATGAATAAGTCGAAGCTGTCAATAAGATCATATTATATGGCTTAAGAAGGAAAGTAGATCAAGTTAGGGGGAGATGGGCAGTTGAATTACTAAACATCCTATGGGGATACCGAACCACTCATAGAACTATGACGGGAGAGACACCATTCAATTTAGCATAAGGTATGGAAGCAATATTGCTGATTGAGTTGGACTTACCTAATTTGCGGATGCATAATTTTGATGTTATACTTAATCAAGTTGGACTAATGGTGAATCTGGACACTATTGATGAAATCCAAGATATTGCAAGAGCTAGGGTCGTAGCATACCAACATAGAGTGGCAAGGTATTATAATCAGAAAGTGAAGCATAAGGTTTCTTAACTTGAAGACCTAGTTTGCTGTAAGATGGAAGCTACTGGCGCGCGAGTAGGTTAAGAAAAGCTTGGTGCGAATTGGAAGGATCCTATTAAGATCCGGGAAGTCGTTGGTGAGGGGGCCTATTGACTAAAAAGGTTAGATGGATCTATCATCCCTCGAGCATAGAACATTGAGAATCTAAAATTGTATTTCAATTAATTTGTTGGATGCTTTTTATCATTACTCATTTGGCGACAGCCAACTTGTTTGCAAGACTATAGTTCTTATTTATGATAATTATATTTGAAGTCTTATTATGTTTGTTTTCCTTATGATTGCCGAATTAATGAGTTCAAGGTTGCACGGCAAATGAACTGATCTAAGTTCTAGCTTAATACGGTTAATGAACTATATAAATTAACCTTATAGCCAAGTAATGCGGCTAGTCAATGCCTCAAATGGCTAATGGACAATGTCTATAAAGATGTACAAAATGGGTGTGTGAAATAAAACATACCAAGAAATAGTTGGGCGTGTGAAATAAAACATGCCAAAAAATAACTAGCGTACGAAATAAAACGTATTGATGAATAAGAGCATGAAACAAAACATGGATACCATTTATGCCGTGAAATGAAATACGTGAAATAAAACATATTGGAGATTCATATGAAAAATATTTTCGTTCAACAAGGGTTACAAGCATTCGGCCTTGTATCAAAGACATTTCGATTAATTACACGAAAATGCAATGTGCTAATATAAATAGAAATCCTATGGCCTACTCTTGGCAATTGGGTTCTCAAAGTAAGCAATTTCCTCAACATGAGCTTAATCAGGATGAAGCTTCAAGATCTCTTCTCTTACCGCTTAGACCCCTTCCAACAACTTTTTCCTCAAGAGTCTCTCGTATTGCTGACAAGGAGTAACTATGTTGAGTATCTCTTCAATGGAACATCCTCTTTCCATAGCCTCCTTTAACTTGGTAACACAACTTTGTAAGTTTAAGTTGTTAGACTCTAGCTTTTTAATCTGCATTCTGAGCTTATTTTCTTCATCCCTTTCCGTGGAAAGAGTTCGGCCTAGGCCCTAGCACTCTTCTTTCTTCTTCTACAGGTCCTCCTTTAGGCCTTCAGACCCTTTGTATTGCTCCTCCATTTTGGCTTTTAGGCCTGAGACTTCATCGGCAGCTGCCACGACTTAAGGGGGCTAGTAGTCGCAGTTGCCGTATACTGTATAAAGGATTGTAAATTAAATTCCCTTACAATTGACAACCCTTTATGCGATACATAAGGCTATAGCTCTACAGCTATAGCTAACTACCAAGAGTTGCACAAGCATGAGCGATATCATTTCATGATAATAATAATAAGATAAAGAAATATAAAACATAATCTATTTATATAAGAATTTACAGATAAGAAGTCTAAAGCATTTCTTAACTCAAACTAGTATCATTTATTACATAATCAGATCTATAATCTAGATAAACTATCATGAGTACACTCTGATTATGTCTTACTCCCACATCGACCCCTTGATGAATAACTAACCTTGGGCATGCGGTGGCCCAACTCCATAAACAACTCGGCCTGCGAGAAAAAGACTATAAGGGTATAAGCTAACTAGCTTAGTGAGATAATTCCCTCAACTGTACAGTAATCAAGTTATACAACAATTAAGTTTAATCAAATGAATGCATGTCAACCAGTATGACAAACAAATACATGCAGGTGACCAAGTACTGCATGCAACTCAAATTTAACGCCCTCCGAAGTTAGGGTTGGAGATACATCGGTACAGTCAAATCTGGGTATCATATTATAACTTATTTCATAACGAAACTCCGCGTTTTGTATTTAAAATGTAATGGTATATCCATTCTTAGCTTTATCAAAACAAGTTCTACATATGATTGTGAGTAGATTTACGCAGCTTTCACTCACCCCTAAACGGAGGCCTTTGGACTTGACCCTTAGTCAGGCGGTTGGTGCCTCCAATGCCCAGTAATCCCACAAGCCAAGGTAAGGTCATATTGCACGTGTGCACCGTACAAAATCTATAACAATCAAATAATCAACCTACATATGGCCTTTCACTACCTTCGTGTAATGTGACGGCCGAAATTAGTTATGCGGTGCATGATTATTTGTGTTTCAAGTTAACTTTTTCTAGTTGAGTAAAATTAGGTCGTATTATTCAATAATCAACAAGGCCACAAACAATCAATTCCTAGCGAATCTATTATGCAACAATCAATATGTTATCATACTTTAAAGTAACTCTACCATTAACAACAGTCATCATACACAAGCATAACTCATCCCCATACAACTTTCAATTATTAATGTCACGACCCGAGGGGGCTAGTCGTGGCAATCGCCGTATACCGTACAAAGGATTACAGATTGAACTCCCTTATAATCAAGACTCTTTTATACGATACATAAGGCTAAATCTACTACTGACTACCAAGAGTACGTAAGCTTAAGTAATATTATCTCATGATAAATAATAATATCATAAAAACATAACACATAGTCTATTTGCATAAAAGTTTACAGATACAGAGTTTGAAACGTGTCTTAAGTTAGACTAATATAAGAATTACATATTCAAATCTATAATTTATCAAAAGTACTCTCCGCCCTCATCCAGTTCCCACATTGACCCCGTGTAGAAAACTAACCTCAGGCATGCGACGGCCCGACTTTACAAAAAGGTTGGCTTGCAAAAGAAGACTATAAGGGTATAAGTTTACTAGCTTAGTGAGATAATTTTCCTCAACCATACAGCAATCAAGTTATACAACAGTTAAGTTCAACCAAATGAATGCATGACAAATAGTATGCCAAACAAATACATGCAGGTGACTAGGTACTATATGCAACTTAGATTTAACGCCCTCTGAAGTCAGGGTTAGAGCTCAGGGTCTATATCGAAATCACCTAAGAATAATGGAAATTTGTAAGTTTGGGAATTTAAAGTTAACTAATATTATAATTTGTAAGGTTTATCTTACCTAGTTACGTGTAATTATTGATTTGAGCTTTTTATCGAATCGTGTGTAACTTTTTCGTTTTAACTCAAATCGTTATGAACTTATAGTCCATTTTGATCGTTTTTGAGTATATTTTCTCGTAATGAGGTCCGTTTTGGATGTTGTGACTTATAGTTTAAATTGTAATATAAAAATATCACAAAAATTACTTTTTAAGTTTAAAAATTATAAAATATTAATTTTCGCTTGTTCTTAATATATTTATGATGTAATAATTATTTAAACCATATATTTGATATTTTTATTATTTTGAGTATATTTTCTTATTTTTGAGATTTTAGACTTATTATTATTATTATTATTATTATTGCCACTATTATTTTGATTATTTCTTATTTTCGTCTTACTCATTTCCATTTTTACGATACACACACACATATATAGACTTATACTATTTTTGATAAATTTACTTTAATGGTTAATTCCTAATTTACGGTATTATATACATACATATATATATATCTACACCTTACATATTCATGAATCTAGTAAATATTAGGTATCATATATACTAATACATATTTGGTATACTATATATGTACTATATGGTATACATATAATAACATATACTACATATTATATATA
>JAMXBB010000436.1:0-10885 GCA_024138015.1 Lumnitzera littorea | reverse complement strand
TTGGAATATGGTACGTGAAATCCCCTAGCACAGTGGTGTGGATTGCCAATAGAGTCAAACCTCTCACTGATTCATCAGGTGTTTTAAAAGTTACTAGCCAGGGAGGCCTCATTCTCCAGAACAGCTCTGGCGATCAAGTTTGGTCTTCTAACTCATCAAGAACGGTGGTTAGTCCAGTTGCTCAGCTTCTGGATTCGGGGAACTTTGTTGTGAGAGATGCACAAGCAAGTGACTTGAACAATTTCATATGGCAGAGTTTTGATCATCCTAGTGATACTTTGCTGCCAGGTATGAAGCTTGGAATAAACAGAATGACAGGACTTAGTCGCAATTTGATGTCTCCAAAGAGTGTGTATGACCCTTCCCCAGGGGATTACTTGTATCAGTTAGACCCGAATGGATTTCCACAGCTTATGATAAGGCAGGGTTCGGTTGTCAAGTTTAGATCAGGACCATGGAATGGTATTCGGTTCAGTGGAACGCCAAATTTAGGACCGAATCCTTATTACAAGTTTGGTTTTGTGATGAATGACCAGGAAATGTATTACCATTATGAGCTTCTGGACAGCTCAATAACAACCAGGTTGATTCTGAATTCAAATGGTAATATGCAGCGATTTACATGGAACCAACGGACACAAAGCTGGAATCTCTACCTAGCAGCACCAGTTGATAATTGTGAGGCATATGCATTATGTGGTGACTATGGCAGTTGCAATATAAACAACTCTCCAGCTTGTAGTTGTTTGAAAGGCTTTGTGCCTAAGAACCTTGCAGAATGGAATGCAGTGGACTGGTCTAGTGGATGTGTCAGGAGGACTGCCTTGCAGTGTGGAAGCGACATATTTCTTGAGTATTCAGGAATCAAATTACCTGATACACGGATCTCACAGTATAATCAAACTATGAATCTTCAAGAATGCAAGGAAGTTTGCAAGAGAAACTGTTCCTGCATGGGATATGCCACTTTGAATATTAAAGATGGAACTGGATGTTTGTTGTGGTATGGGGACTTGATCGATATAAGGGTGTTCAATGAAAATGGGCAAAGCATCTTTATCCGAATGGCAGGCTCTGAATCAGGTTTGATCTAGATGGAGTATGAGTTTTCTCCATGGATGTTAATAGAGATACTAGTGAACTGAATCCCTAAAAGAACGTTTCATGAGATAATTAAAATTTGGGTATTGTACAATTTTGGTGATGCAAATAGGTGATGAACGTCATATAAGGTGGTAAAAAATGTTGGTGTGTGTTTTTAGTGATTCATATAGCTAATGAACATCGCATAAAGTAATGCAAATAGGTGATTAAAGACATATTAATATGATGTTTACTACATCACTAAAATGGACCACTTTGTATCATGCTTATCATCCATTCGTACCATCAAAAACATATGTCACCTTTTTGCACCACTTTGTATAAAGTTCATCACTTGCTTTGCACCACTAAAAACATACTCAACCTTTTTGCACTCAGGCCCGAAAGTGCATCACCCAACTTGTAACTATCCAGATGTTCCATTTTTTTTGTCTTTCTGGTACTGTCCAATTACATTCACTTCTTTCAGGATTGACAAAATCCAAATTGAAGAAAGAAAAGTTGGTCCTTGGCTCTGTGCTACCATTCGTTGTGCTTTCTTTATGTGTTGGCCTATCCATTTATATTTTGAAGAAGCATCGCAAAGGTAAACCATGTTAACCAGTTAATTGCAAATAGGTTGACTAAACTGAGTTCGATGAACTTACGAAGTAGCTTTTGCAATAGTATTTTCTGATTACCTGCAATTTCAATCTGGAACTTTTTAATTCACCATGGAACAAAGCAATCATATTTTCATATGCACTGATCCAAAAACTAATCCTTCAATTATGCACTTAAGCAAAGGGAATTGTTCCCCATCCTGGTGGATTATCTATTTTTTACCTCATGACAGACAAGGAAATTAAGTCAAGGGGAGCAGTGAAAAGTGCTGATAATCAACAGGAAGATTTAGAGCTACCATTATTCGGCTTGGCTAAAGTGGCTACTGCTACCAATGATTTCTGTCTCGAAAATAAACTTGGAGAAGGTGGTTTTGGACCAGTCTACAAGGTATTGATTTATTTAATTAAGTTTGTTCTTGAAGAAGCAGGACAATGCATCACTTGTTTCTTTTGATTTTGCCATTTTGGTGAAGACCACTGCACCAGTTATTCATTCATAGAAGCTGCATAAGTCAATTATTGCAGAATCTAATGGTACCACGATGTCCAAGCCAGTTACCTCTGGGAGCAAAATTATTACATGACCACATGACCTATTGCACAGCAAGATCTTGAAACATTTTCCACTGTCTTATGATCAAAATGTTTATGAGTGCCTCTTTGAGTTGTCACTATCTTAAGAAACGCGTTTAGGCTATCTATTTTCTATATGTATTAAAATTTTTCTATTTTTATCTTGATGGAGCAAGTAGCTTGTATAATTATCTCCATTGAGAAGAAATAAGAAAGCAAGTTATTGTCCCCCCAATCATAATTCTTTAGAGATCAAAGGTTCTCTCTGAACAAGGCACCACGAGATTAGCAGGCTCTCTCAAATGAGCCCTCTGAACTCTAATCATCATAACTTCCAACAGCAAATCACTCATTGACTACATTCTCGAGCAGTGTCCATAACGAAATACAGACCCAACTCTCTACATCTTAGCTATTTGAGCAGAATTTAGTTATTGACAAATGAAAATGTGCAGGGAAGGCTAAGCAATGGCCAAGAAATTGCAGTCAAGAGGCTTAAGAAGAACTCAACACAAGGATATGATGAGTTCAAGAATGAAGTTCTTCATGTTGCTAAGCTTCAACACAGGAATCTTGTGAAGCTTATAGGATTCTGCATTGGGGAGGAAAATTTGCTGATCTATGAATACATGCCAAACAAAGGCCTTGACTCTTTCATTTTCGGTTTGTTTAAGTAACACAATACCATTTTTTGGTTCCCTCTCTGTGTTTGTGATTGCATGACTGATAATGGAACATAACGTTCTTTTCCGTTCTCTGAAGTACAGACCAAACTCAGCGAAAGCTACTAAATTGGGGTAGGCGCTTTCGCATCATCAATGGGATTGCTAGAGGGCTGCTATACCTTCATCAAGATTCTAGATTAAGGATAATTCATAGAGATCTCAAACCTAGCAATGTCTTGTTGGACAACGAGATGAATCCCAAAATTTCTGATTTCGGCTTGTCTAGAAGTGTCACAGAAAATGAGAGGGAAGCAAATACGAAGAGAGTGGTTGGAACATAGTAAGTACTTATTTTCGTTACTTACTACATCCATGCTGATGGCACATGATGATTATGACTCATGGATGGATGCCGATTCTTGCAGTGGTTACATGTCTCCAGAATATGCAATTGATGGAGTTTTCTCAACAAAATCTGATGTCTTTAGCTATGGTGTTTTGTTGCTTGAGGTAGTAAGTGGCACCAGAAATAGAGCATTTAGTCATCCAGACCACAGTCATAACCTTCTTGGACATGTAAGTTGGAACTTTTTTCTTCTTTTTGGATTCAACACCTTAAGCCAACTCATAAAAGAGTTTGACCTTTTAGATGTTGTTTTACATTGATATTTTACAAAGATGGTTCTGATAATGAAAAACTAAATATTGTGTCATTTTGATATACCACCAAATTATACTATTTCATGCAATTATTATATGTATTTATTTAAAAAAAATGCATTTAAATTTGCCTTATTCCATTCTTATTGACTGTCCGGGGGCATTGATGCAACCGTTACAAAAATTGATAGAAATTTGTCATATGAAACAGCCAAATGGGGATGGAATGGTGACCAAAGGAACCCACTTTGGAACCTCCTTTTTATATAAGATTTGATACCACAACTTAATCATAACTCCAAGCGGTACCAAATTAAACAGTAATGCATGCAGGATGAAAATCTGGCTCCGATAACTGATTTATCTTTTTCACAGGCTTGGTGGCTCTATACACAAGAAAAGTCCATAGAATTGCTTGACCATCTAATTGAGGACTCTTACAATAAAGCTGAAGTTTTAAGATCAATACATGTTGGTCTTTTATGTGTACAACGAAATCCAACGGACAGACCAAGTATGTCGTCAGTGGTTCTTATGTTAGGAAGCGAAAATACTCTGCCACCACCAAAAGAGCCTGGTTTCTTCAACGAAAGGAAATTGGTCCAAGTTGATACATCTTCAAGCCATCTTGAACGAGTTTCCGGCAATGAAATTTCAGTGTCACTATTTATTGGTCGATAAAAGGCATTTCACACGACTTGCTTTAAGTGTAGGACTAATCCATGTCTCTTCCCACTACATAGTAGTGTTGTTCAATAAATCTGCATTTAACCTTGCTTATGAACAGATCACAATAGCAGCAAAGTTAAATATAGAAGAAATAAGATCAAAACAAAATACGATCATGCGTTTGGCAAAACGTGATTGCGAAGAAATGAAAGAGGAAAACATTAGTGCATGTATACTCATCTTACAATAGCGTATAGCCCATAATTTATGAGCAAAGCAGAGCAGTAGTTTCTTTTTCTATCATCAAGAATCATCAAACAAAAATTACACAGGCAAAGCTACCCGAAAAGAAATATGTCGTATTGGAGAACACTAACAATTGTCAATTTTGAATTCCAATGAAGACGGCCTCGAACTTATTTTCTGAGTTAAACTAAATTAGAAATTTGAAGCCAATTTCATTTTACTTTCTAAGTGAAAGATGGTCTTAATTAGAGAAGTTTACATGTTTACCGTCAAAATTAAAAAAAAAAAATTATATAACTACAAATTATACAAAAAATATTATAAAAATATCAATGATATATTACATTTTGAATATAGGACATTAGCATTTGTATATATATTATATCTTAAAAATGCGACGTTTTTATGAGTGCATTGCACTTATGTCGCATTATCTTTAAGATGCAATATTATTATTATGTTGTATATTCAACATCCTACAAAGTATTAGTATTTTGGTGATTTTTTTTTTTATAATTTGTAATTATATAATTACTCATTCTTGGTAATCCTTGCTTGATTCAATTATATGCAAATGGGATCATGCATGATTCAATTTCTATCAATATCATCATGTGATAAGCATTTAAACCGACAAAGCATGAGTATATGGTATTGGAGAACACAAACAATTGTTAAATTTCCATTCCTTGGCTGGCCGGCTATTCTTAATTTCCTTTCACTTGCCCTTCTTAAATTCCTTATGGAGGTGGGGGAAAGGCCATTCTTATCACATGGCTTTTCAGAAGGCAATTTCAATGCATAATCAGAGCCACACGCTCTACGTAGCTCTTAAGAACAATAGCATCTATTAGGAGCTCCTCAGGACTGTCCGGCTATCCTGTCCGAGCATGTCTAATGTACGAGTATCATTCAGAGCATCAAAAACCATCTATCTTCGTTTCAATCCTTACGTAGAAAGAAAACCAACTTACATAAGCCTTGGCATAGAATACAGAGCTTGAAGGTGTCCCTACCAAGTGCCTCAGTAGACGGCAAGTTCATTCCCAGCAGGCAACTCCAGCCAGAGTGGAAAGAACCAAAGGCATAATGAGCTAAAACGGCTTCTCCTCCACCTCTCACTCTCTTTCTTGCAAAAGTGGACTAAAACATGTTATCAAAGGATGAGAATCAAAGACAAGAATGAGAAAAAATGAAGATGTACGATACACAAGCTAGTCTAGGTCTTCAAAACTGGGTTATCCCTGAGACCAAGTTTATCGAGCTCAAGACATTGTGAATCCCAGTCTGTTCTTCGCAAATACTTAAACAGTTTCTTCCTCTGCTGCAACGTAGCTTTGTAACGGCTCTATGGGGGCATCGTAGAAAGACACTAAAGTTATCGTATCATGTGTGCACAGTCACATGATAACCATTTTGTGAGTAAGAAGATACAAGGCTCTGCTTAATCATTATAAATAATTACATTTTATTAATAACTATAATGTCCAATATGTGAAATGAGCATTCCGCCATTGATGCAATGTATAAGCTTTGACTGAGAAAACATGGAATGGATGAAAGTGAAGATGTATACAATATATATTGCTACGTACAGAATCTGCTATTTATATACAAGCTGAGTTTTGTAACTAACTAACTGAAGTACACTATCATATCCAGCTGTCACTTGTGTGTGCTAGTAGGAATATTAACGTATAAAATAAATATAAAGAGTGACAAAGTGAATAATGATATTCCTCACATCTTCACCTCAAGTTGGCACCTCACAAAGGCCCAACTTGGAATAGAAAAACTACATTTGAGACTCCGAAACTTGTCTAATGAGAGCATCAGCTAACTGAAGCTTGGAAGGAACATATAATGTCTTCAAGAACCTGCATGAAATGTGATCATGAATGAAATGGACGTTGATGTCAATGTGTTTAGTTCTATCATGATAGCAAGGGTTGTGTGCAATGGACTGAGATGCCTTGTTGTCGACATACATAGAAACCAGAGAAGGAACAGCAACTTGCAAATCCTTTAGGGTGTATGAAATCCATAGTAACTCCTTAGTAGAATGTGCCACACTATGGTATTCGGCTTTAGCCAAAGAGGTTGCAACTGTTCTTTGCTTCTTGGTTGTCCAAGATATTAAAGCTTTACCAAGAAATACACAATAACCGCCAACTGATTTTCTATCCATGTGACAAGCTCCCCAATTGGAATCGGAATAACCCACTAAAGTACAAGGATTATCAGAAGGATAGAATGACCCAAGTGAAATTGTGCCCTGTGAGTATCTCAACAAATGATAGGCAGGAGGTTTGGACAAAAATTGGCTAAGCTTGAATACGGAAAAGAAAATGTCAGGGGGAGTTAAGGTGAGATACAAGAGTCTCCTTATTATTCACCTGTACATAGTTGGATCATCCAAAGGAACTCCACAATCTGTTTCTAGCCGAAGTCCAGTAGGTAAAGGAACTTGAGAGGGTTTAACTGCAGTCATAACATCATCACAAAGCAAGTCAGTAACAAATTTGCAATGATGCAAAGTCAAACCCGAAGGTGTATACATATTTCCATTCCCAAGAAAAAAGGGGCAAGACCAAGGTCTTTGATAGTAAAAGCAGAGTACATCCGATGCTTTAACTGAATAATTGCATCAATAGCATTCCCTGTGATCAACATATCATCCACATACAATAATAACAACAAACCCAGCTGAATCAGACCATGTAAAGAGGGAATAGTCCCTTTTGGACTGAGAAAAACCATGCTGCAACAAGAAATTAGATATTTCTATGTTCCATTAGCGTGAAGCTTGTTTTAGCCATAAAGAGAGCGAACTGAACGACGAACTTGACCTGACTTTGCCTTAGAATATCAAGCATATAAATTTCTTCAACAATAAACCCGTGTAAGAAAGCATTATTTATATCAACTTGATATATCGGCCATTTATGAGCAGTAGTGACAGCCAACAACACCCATACAGTACCTAATTTAGCTACAGGAGAAAAGGTTTCATTATAGTCCTCTCCCTCTACTTGAGTATACCTCTTGGCGACCAATCTAACCTTATACCATTCTACACTACCATCAGCCTTATATATAATTCTAAAGAACCATTTAGATCCAATTGCTTTCTTACCTTGTGGTAAAGTGGTGTGTTCCCAAGTATTGTTATTTTCAAGGGCTTCCAACTCCTTATTCATGGCCTCAACCCATAACTCAGCTTGGGAAGCTTGAGAATAAGAAGTTGGCTCCTTGGTAGTTAATACGTTTGCTAATTACACCACATAATCAGATGGGTAATGACTAAAATTGGAGGAAGCAAAGAGAGGATATTGAACAGAACAATGGGAATGAGATAAAGAAGATGCACAGGACAGTGGGAATGAACAAGGTGAATGCTGTGAACATAGTCATTCAACCGATTAGGAACTTTCCTTGTTCTAGTAGAGTTTGATGCACAGGAGGAAGTGAAACAGAATTGACATTATCAGAACTGACATCAACAGAAGTATGTTGAGGGACGGAAGACAAGGGACCAGGGGAAGGAACAAAACCAGTGGCACAGTCTGCGGAATCAAATGTAACATGTGGTCTAGACACAAAAAGAATGGTAGAATCAGCAGCTTTAGAAGTAGATGCATCAAGAAAGGGAAAATTCCTTCCGCAGAATGCAAAGTCTCTACTGACAATGATCTTCTTAGCTTCCAAATCATACAAAAGATATCCTTTTTGATCATGTCCATAGCACAAAAGTATACATTTCACCCCTCTAGCATCAGATTTATCTTTGAAAGGTGTTGAGTTGGCAGCAAAACATAGACAACCCATCACTCGTAAATGATTGTAAGTGGGTTTCCTATTAAATAAAACTTCATAGGTAGTCTTCCAACCCAAAGATGACATTGGCGTCTTATTAATAAGATAAGTAGCGGTCAACACTCATTCACTCCAAAAGGATTTAGGTAGATTGGCATGAAATCTCAATGCCTGAGATGTATTAATCAAATGTCTATGTTTACATTCAATATGCCCATTTTGTTGTGGTGTGTAACTCATGGTCCGATGATTAACAATCCGAAGTTTGTGAAACTTTGAAGTATACTCTTTTGAAATAAACTCTCCCCCATCATCAGTGCGAATAAACTTGGGTGTAATGTTAAAATCATTCCGAGTACAACAGAAGAAGGCATGCAACATTTTGCTTGATGATGAAATGAACCCAAAAATTGCAGATTTGGGCCTAGCTAGAAGTTTTGGAGGAAAAGAGACTCAAGGAAATACAACGAGAGTCGCGTCACGACCATATGGCAATGGCCAGCCTAAATCGCGACACATCCGGTGGCCAGATTTCTAATATGAGTTTAAAAATAGATTCAGTTAACTTTTCCGAACATAGTAAGTTGTTCTCGTAATTATAATTCGTAAATCTCAAGTCGCTTACCGTGCAAGTTAACGATTTCTTGTTCACAAATTCTTGCAGTGGTTACATATATCGCCAGAGTATGTCGTCGATGGGGTATTTTCTGTAAAATCGGACATCTATAGTTTTGGAGGGTAAGGATATAAACTAAAGATTGAATACATTTTCAAGTTTAGATTTATCTTTAAAGTTTTTAGTATTAATGTGATGATCTTGAATACTACCTAGTAAGATTGTTTAAAATTTTCATATTACATGTGTATCCATAATATTAAAACCATCTTATAAGTAAGAGATTGTAAAACTCTAAACACTTTATCATTAAGATTTCCAATTTTAAATAATTAGCATGTTGTAAAATATAATTAATTATGGATTATTCAATATTCTATAGTTCCTCGGAACTGTAAAGATTCGGTATTTCTTACTAAACGATAAGATTAGATAATAAAGTTTTAAATCTTAAACTTACAAAAATTATAAAATTTAAATATAGTATTAAGAATTATATGTATTAACTTAAACCAATTATACAGTATATTCTCAGATTCTAACTTTTAAGTATCTTAATGCTAGTACCTAACACTCAACTCTTAACTTATGCTTGATTATCTAGCAACCTGCAAGAAAAAGCTATTGGGGAGTAAGCTATACGAGTTTAATGAGTTATTCCTTATACTATATCAGTAAATAGGTAATTAAATAATTTATTATCAAATATATAAATACATGAACAAGTAGTATGCCGAATAATATGTATATGTAGTTGATTGATGATGCATATAACATCAGATTTAATGTCCTCTGAAATAAGAGTTAGAGATACATTGATACTAATCACGATTGAGCTCTAGCACCTAGGGCTATTAACCATAAATTTAAAATATGTATTTCACGAAATACGTTTTCATTTTAAGGGAATTATGTAATACACAAAATCTCAAGTCTAACGCTGAGGGAGTCCCTACAGTTTATGCTCGTTCCCTACAGCGATGGTCTTTAGACTCGATCGCAGTTACCTACGATTAGCATTTTCGATGCCAAGTAAATCCCGCGAACCAAGGGTAGGGTTTCGTTATACCAATGCTGTAGCACTGTACTAACCAAATCACATAGGAATCCATCTCTTCAAAGCTTTTTATTACCAATCACATGAGGTGACGGTTGGAACATTATATGCAATGCTCATACTTATGCATAATCCATATTATTTTAAATTAAGTTAGGTATGATTAATTTAATTTATCAGGTGATCAACCATTATCAACAAACCATTCAAATTATGCAACAATTAATCATATAATCAAATCTTCAATTATTATATTTAATAGTATTTTGCACAACAATCAATCAATATTAGGCACATGCATAACCCTAACCCCCATATATCAACTTATTAATATTTAATTTATGGATACTAATTATAAGTATAAAACAAGTATAAAATCATTGAGAGTACTTATTTAATCATTAAGTTCATGAATAGTCGTAATAGTTTACTTGGTAAGTTGGTATCTATATTGGAATTTCTTAACATTTAGGGAATATGGGAAATAACGAGTATCTAAGTGGAATAACTATATTATTTATATATTTGGTACTAACTACTTAAATTAGTTATCTATTCTTATGAAATGCTCGGTTTGAGTTTTTTCGTTAATTACGTATAACTTTTTCAATTTAACTCTAATTTTTATAAATTTATAATCTATTTTTATCGTTTTCGGATGCACTTTATCGTAATGAGACCCGTTTTAGACATAATAACCCGCATTTTCTATTATACTGTAAAAATATTACAAAACTCATTATTTTGACTTAAATAATTATAAAATATTATTTTAAGCTTTTCTTTGTATAATTACGATTTAATAAATATTTAAATCTTATATTTTGTAATTTTCTTATTTTTAGGTCTATTTTACTATAATTTACTTATTTTT
>JAMXBB010000435.1:0-10898 GCA_024138015.1 Lumnitzera littorea | reverse complement strand
TTTATTTCTATTAAACTAATAAAAATAAAATAAAATAAAATTACTTTTTCCTTTTTCTTCTTCTTCTCTTCTTCTTTTTCTTTTCTTGATTTTATTATTACATTTACATAAATAAAACAAATAATTAAATAAATAAACAAAACAACAAAAAAAAAAAGAAAAAGAACTTCAAACGGACACAATTGGATACGTGAGTCGGGTTTAGGTTGGTCGGGTTGGGTTTGGGTCACCGGGTCGAATTAGTCGGGTTGGGTCGGGCTCTATTGACTTCAACAATAGCGGTAGCTAGTGGGAGCGATTCAAGTAGATTCAGATAGATTTTCTTGGGGGTAAGAGTTTATTTGTGAGTTTTGGATTAGACTTAGGGAAGGTAAGCCAAGTGCCGTGGTGTTTGGTGGTGGTTTAGAGGGTAGTTGGAGGTAGCGGTTGGCGTTGGAGGGAGTTGCTGGTTATAAGTGGTCGATTGGGGTAGGGGTTTTGGAGTGTGGGGAGTTTGGCCGTAGGATCAGTTTTGGCCAAGAGTGGCTAAAAGTGGTGGTTTAAGGGGGAGTGAGCTTCGGCGATTAGGGTTTAAGGGTGGCGGCTTGGTTGAGCGGCTAAGGGTTACCGCAACAACCAAGGGTGGTTGCATTCGAGAGCTAATGGAGTAGGGGTCACAACCATGGTGGTAGTTGAGCTCAAAGTTAGCTTGAGAGAGAAACCTAAAGAGAGAGAGAGAGATTGGTAGAGAGAGAAAGTGATTTGGAAGGGATAGAGAGAGTGTAGGAGTTGATTTCGAGGTTGTGTGTGTTTCATGACCACCCCCTATAGCCCTTTTATACTTGTAATCAACCCAAAAACTAAGGAGAGTTTGAATCGGAGTGAATGTAGGTTGTTCGAAAAAACAGTTTTTTTCCAACTTAGGAGCTTGATTTGAATTCCTTTTTTACCGAACTTGGACACATTAAAGGGCTCGATTCATAGTAAGCTATGTCTAGCTTGCAATTTTGCCATTGATTAGGTGAAATTGCAGCAAGAAAGGGTCCAAAAATTGTGTTGAAGTAGGTAATCCAAAGAGGAAAGTGCTAGAAATCTAGAGAAAATGAAGGAAGGAGGGGGAAAGAGAGGAAAATGAAGGGAAAAGGAAAGAAGGGGACGGAAAAAAATAGGTTGATGTGGTGCTACGTCAGCCGTGCCGGCCAATCTTGACGTGCCACGTGTCATTCGTGAAACATGGCAGCTGACGTACATGCCACATGGCGCCCGTCAGCATGGTTGTCCAATCCGATGCCACGTGTCATTCGTGACACATGGCAACTGACGTGGCATGCCATGTGGCACCCGTTAGCATGGTCATCCAATCTAACGATGCAAGTTGTCAGGATACGTGGCGCACCTAAATTGTGACACGCAGTAGAATGCTAGTCAATAGAAAATAAAAAGAAAAAGGACTTTCTTGCCTTTGCCAAGATTCGAACCTAAAACCTCACACTTAAATTCCATACCTAGTCCATATGCTTAACTATTAGGCCGTTAGCTTATGCCTTATCCATATGTGTAATTAAATTGCATATGTGGACTCGGTCAGTTTGAACTAGATTTAAATCTAAGCCTAAGTTCAATTGCCCAACTTCTAAACTAAAATTATTATTAAAAACATGTCCTAATAACAAGTTATTTTCTAAAATCTTTTACTTGATTTTAATTTTTCTATTTTTTTTGTAATTATTCAAATTTCTAAATTTTTAAACTTCATTTTCTAACTTTTTATCTTTTTAAGGTTTCTTTTTGAAATTTTCTTATTTTTTTTGTGCTTTTTCTCATTTTTGAAAATTTTTGTATTTTTGTATTTTTCCATGATCCTTATTTTTCCTAACTTTATTAATTTTTTGGGTTTTTTTTAATTTCCTAATTTTTTGTGTTTTTCTAATTTAGGGCCTAAAGAGAAAAGAAAGAAAAATAATAAAAATAAAAATAAAGGGGGCAAAAATTAGATGTCTACAGCTGTCTACAACAATCCCTTTTTGTGGCGAAGTTTGAATAAAACTTTTCTACAAAGACAAAGAGACACTAATTTTGCCCTTAGGATGACTCTAAAACAACTATAGCTACCCTAAAATTGATTTAGATGAAGAAATGAAACCTAATTGTGCCTCATAAGGCTCACTAACTTAGGCAGGAGCATCTCTTGAGGACTAACAACCTTAAAATGGGATCAATCTAAAACCTGGTTGTGCCTTACAAGGCTCACTAACCTAGGCGAGAGCGTCTCTCGGGGACTAATAACCCTAAAATCAGATCGATTTAAAACCCGGTTGTGCCTCACAAGGCTCACTAACCTAAATGAGAGCGTCTTTCAGAGACTAGCAACCCTAAAATGGGATCCATCTAAAACCTGGTTGTACCTTACAAGGCTCACTAACATAGGCAGGAGCGTCTCTCATGGACTAACAACCCTAAAATGGGATCGATCTAAAACCTGGTTGTGCCTCACAAGGCTCACTAATCTAGGTGGGAGCGTCTCTTAGGACTAACAATCCTAAAATGGACTTAATGTGGTATCTTAATGAATTGGTGAAGAGAAGTGCCCCCCGGAACTTGGTGATCAGAGGAAATGTCTTATGGGCTTGCCTGAAGGAAATTTGGTAAACAGAGGGGCCTTATGGATTGGAAGGATGAATCGAGTTAGGATCATGTCTTTGAAGGTTGGCTAAACACTAAATACAGAAAGTGAATGCCTTATGGGTTGGTTAAAAAAGATTGTTGGAAGTAAAAAAAAAAAAAATTGGTGTAAATGCAAGTGCAAGATTCAAAAATCGGTGTGCTAACACTATATGGAAATACTTACCTAGTTTTTGTCGATAGCACCCAAACCACCAAACCTTTTTGAAAAGCCCCCATCAGAAATTACTGACTCCCATTTTAGTCCCTTGTTATCAACTTGGATGTTCTTGACGTACAATGTTCAAGACTTCGCTGGTTTTTTTGGAGAAGTCATGGAAAATAACCCAATACAGAAAAACCACCTACTGTTTTTGTCTCTTTGGAACTTTTAAGAACTAAAAGCCTTATTCTCATCTACCGTGATTGCTTACTTGAGTTTCGCATTCCCCCGAAAAACAAACAATAAAACTCCCCATCGAGGGGGATCGATCTATAATAAATTATTTTAAAGAATTTTGTTAACTACCAATGTTCTAGATCTCATTCCTTGACTCCTCTCGTGTTTGCAGTGTATGGGTTCAATTAAATGGAGTAAAGGGAATTAGACCTTTCCATGGAGAGGGTGATTATTCTAATGATGACAATAGCCAAGGATACCAAATTTGCTTGTAGATAATAAAAATTAGACTACAATGACGTTGAAAATGATTGCCATTTTCGTGTTTCGAGCAAAATTTCCACTGACTTCTTATGGATGGTACAATTTTACAGCGTCGGCATTTATAGGATCTCTTAAATCTAGACCATCCATTTGGGACAAAATCAAAGCCCCTCTTAATAATACTTGCTTCACGACATAAGGACCTCCATAATTGGAGGCAAATTTCCCTATGGAGTCTTGTGCGTTGGGGATAGCTTTTCTTAACACCAAATCTACTTCTTTGAGGTTCCAGTGTTGTACCCTTTTGTTGTAGGCCCGAGTCATTATTTGTTGATAACACTGATTATGACACTGGGCTGTCAATCTCCTTTCATCAATCGGATTTAGCTGCTCGATGCATTTGTTTACCTAATCGGCTTTGTCCAACTGAGTTTCTAATAGTACCCTAAGCGATGGGACCTCGATCTCTATTGGTAACATTGCTTCAGTGTCGTCTACTAAAGAGTATGGTGTTGCCCCAATCGACATTCTGATGGAAGTTTGACAGGCCATGAGTGCAAAGGGTAACATCTCATGCCAGTCTTTATATGTGACAGTCATTTTTTCAATGATCCTTTTGAGGTTTTTGTTGGCTGCTTCGATGGCTCAATTCATTTGGGGTTGATAAGGAGTAGAGTTCCTGTGAACGATTCGGAACTGTTGGCACAATTCTGACATAAGCTTGTTTTTTAGATTAGTGCCATTGTCAGTGATGATCGTTTTCAGAGTCCCATATCGGGCTAAAATATCTCTCTTGATGAACTTAACTATGACCCCTTTTGTAACACTCAAGTAAGACGACGCTTCGACCCATTTGCTGAAGTAGTCGATGGCGACTAGTATAAAGTGATGTCCATTGGATACTATTGGAGTGATTGGGCTAATGATATATATGCCCCACATTAAGAAAGGCCATGGTGTTGTAAGGGCATGTAATTCCTAAGGTGGGACATTTATCTTATTTGCATAAACTTGGCATAAATGACAATGCTTAACGTGTTTGATGCAATCACTTTCCATTGTTGACTAATAATACCCTAGCCTCATGATTTTCTTCGCCAGCATGTATCCATTCATGTAAGGGCCACATACTCCTTCATGTACTTCTTTCACTAACTTCTCAGCCTCTTTGTCATTCATACACCTTAAGAGGGTATCGTTAAATGAGCGTTGATATAAGGTGGACTCACTTACTAAGAATTGAGTAGCTAATCTCCTAATCATCTTTTTGTCCCTTTTCTCGATCTCTTTAGGGTATGCACCTTGTTGTAGGAACATCTTAACATCATGGTACTACAGTTTTTTGCCGTTCATACCCTCAATTATTAGGCAAAAGGTAGGCTTATTTTCAATTTCAATAGCAAGAGGCTGAATCTTGACTCCACTGGATATTTGGATCATAGATGCTAGCGTGGCTAAGGCATTAGCAAATTAATTCTGAGTCTTCGGTATGTGATTGAAGCTGATTTCTTTGAAATTCTCTGTCAATTCAGTCAAGTGTCAGTGATAAGGCACTAGCTTAGGATCTTTAGTTTTGTACTCTCCTCGAGCTTGGCCAATAATAAGTGAAGAGTCCCCATATACTTCTAATTCTTGAATGTTTTTATCTAGGGCCATCTTGAGTCTCATGATGCACGCTTTGTACTTAGCAATATTATTAATATATAGGAAAACAATCCTTATGGCCATAGGATATTGAATACCTTTAAAGGATATTAGTATTGCTCTAATTCCACACCCAGACACATTGGCTGCACCATCGAAGAACATTTTCCATTTTGGTGACTCGTCATCTTCTCCTTTATCAAAGTTTCCTTCAACCACTAAGACATCCTCATCGGGGAAACTAACTTGTACCTTTTGGGGAGTGCTATTAGAGGGATTTTCTACCAATTGATTTGCTAAAGCTTACCTTTTGATTGAATTCTGATTCACATACATAATGTTGAACTTTGATAACAGCATTTGCCATTTTGAGATTATGCCAATTAAGACCAGTTTGTTTGCTAAATACTTTAGGGGATCGTGTTGAGTCAGCAACTCAACCTGGAAGTAGAGAGTGTACTGTCTGAGCTGATGCATTGTCCGAACCAAAGCACAATAAGTTCTTTCAATCTCTGAATATTTCTAC
The DNA here is from genome assembly GCA_024138015.1 of Lumnitzera littorea. Taxonomy (NCBI): domain Eukaryota; kingdom Viridiplantae; phylum Streptophyta; class Magnoliopsida; order Myrtales; family Combretaceae; genus Lumnitzera; species Lumnitzera littorea. Next base: position 5,424 of record JAMXBB010000435.1, on the reverse strand, counting down.
TCTCCTTCAGTGAATTTCTTGCTTAAGTAGTATACAGCTCGTTCCTTTCCTTCCTTATCTTTCTGGCCAAGCATGCACCCCATGGACTCTTGTAATATTGCCAAGTATAGGAACAAAGACTTCTCAGGTTTTGGAGCTACCAGAATTAGAGAGTTCATAAGGTACTTTTTGATTGTTGTAAAGGCCTGCTCATACTCTTCATCCCAGTTAATCTAGGCATTCTTTTTTAACAATTTAAACAAGGGATGGCACTTGTTTGTGAGGTAGGATATGAACCGAACTATATAGTTTAAACGACCCAACAAACCTCTGATTTCTTTGAGTATGTGTGGCAGGGGCAGGTTAACTATCGCTTTGACTTTATTAGGGTCCACTTCGATGCCCCTTTGGCTGATTATAAAACCTAATAATTTCCCTGAAGTCACTTTGAAAGTACATTTCTTTAGGTTGAGCTATAGTTGGAATTTTCTCAACCTATCAAACAATCTTCTTAGACTTTCCACATGATTTTCTCTTTCCTTGGAATTAGGAATCATATCATCAACATATACTTTAACTTCTTTGTGCATCATGTCATGAAAGATTGTTACTATAGCCCTTTGGTAAGTTGCCCCGGTATTTTTGAGTCTAAAAGGCATCACTTTATAGCAAAATGTGCCCCAAGTTGTGATGAACGTTGTCTTAGCTTTATCTTCTTTAGCCATTTGGATTTGGTTATACCTAGAAAATCCATCCATGAAAGAGAAAATATGGTTTCCAGCTGTGTTATCGACCAAGACATCAATACGGGGCAATGGGAAATTATCTTTAGGGGTTGCTTGATTAAGGTCTAGAAAGTCCATACACACTTTAACTTTTCCATTCTTCTTTGTTACGGGTACGATGTTAGCCACCCACTCAGGATAATCAGATACCTTGATAAAACCGACCTTCAATAATTTTCTAACTTCTTCCTTGATTTTCAGTAGAACATCCGATTGGAATCTTCTTAACTTTTGTTTCTTGGGTTTGATATCTTCTTGTATAGGTAAACAATAAACTACGATCGATGGATCTAATTCGAGCATGTCTTCGTAAGACCACACGAATACGTCTTGGTGTTCAAATAGTAATGTGGTCATCTTTGCCTTTTGATCTTCTTCCAAATTTCCCCCAATCTTCAATACCTTAAGGTTTTCATTGGTCCTGATATTAATTATCTCTATTAGCTCATTAATGGAAATTCTACTCACTTCATGTTTTTGCCAGTTTTCTTGCACATCATTATGGTCATTGACATCACTCCCGACGACTAACCTAGTAAGGCCGAAAGTAATATCAATATTTTCATCACCTATCTGCGCAAGGTATCCATGGCCTTTATTCAGATTGTGGGATCTGGAGAAAAAGAAAAGTATGTAAAAGTGTAAGTAAGATAGGAGTAAAGGGAAAAGAAATTGATTTTATTTAAGGGAACTCTCTTTCGAATACAATCATTTGAAGAACAGAGGTAATCTATTACAAAATTCCATAAAATATTGGATCATGATTCATCCTTTACCCTAGAGAAGACTTATTGTTATTCATAGGGATAGAGAACCAATTATTCAAGTGCTGGGATTTGATGAATAGGCCAGCCCATTCATTTCTATTGGAAGTACCTTCTTTGGTAGGCTTTGGCCTTGATGAAAGCTTCTGACAATGGAGGGAAAGCCACTGGAATGTGATACAATCTGTCACCTTTTTTGCCCCCGGCTTGCATTCTTTGCGATTCTTCTATTGAGGTCGGAATGTATCCTAGCCCATAGGTCTCGAACTGCCCTTCTTTAAATTTTAGCCCCTCACCCTTCTATTGATTAGTGATCATGTATACCTCATCAAACATTTAGAGTCCAAAGTCCTCTTGTTCTTCTGTACTAATATAGGGTATGGCCATCTCTTTATATATTTCATAATCTTGGTCACCCAGAATTATGATGACCTAGCTATTGGAGATGAACTTAATTTTCTGGTGAAGAGTTGATGGTATGGCCCCTACTGAATGTATTCAAGGCCTTCCCAATAACAGATTGAAGGTCTTTGGAATGTCCAAAACTTGGAATAGGATGTTGAACGTCTGTAGGCCAATATCAACTAGTAAGTTGATCTCCCCTATTATCTCCTTCTTTGATCTATCAAAAGCTTTTATCGTCATTGAACTTGGTTTGATAGCAGTTGTATCGATGCCCAATAGATCCAGGGTGGCTAAAGGATAGATATTTAGAGATGACCCGTTATTGATAATGACTATTGTTATGATGACGTTATTTATCCTCACCATTATGAACAGAGACTTTATGTGTTAGGTACCTTCTTCACCCAGTTCCACGGTAAAGTAGGAAATTTGATCCATAGTGGGGATGGAATTGGTGACAGAGCCAACCCTTTTAGTTAGGATTTCACGAGGGACCTTAACATCCCTTAGTGTTTTGAATAAAGCTTCTCGGTATAAGTCTAATGCCATCAATAGACTCATGAGGGATATCTGTGCTGGAGTCTTAGTGAATTGGTCCATTATTTTATGCTTGCTAGACTTAGTCATCTTAGTTAAGGCAATTAATCCTTCTTCATGTTCAGCTTGTTCGGTACTTGGTATTTCTAGCACGACCTTCTTTTTTGGGTTTTCCCTCAGATCATAGATTTTACTGGAGCGAGTGATCCCTCCTACAAGTGAGCTTGATTGCCCTTGGTTTATTACCTGGTAGTTGAAGGGGGTAGCTTTATAATTTTTGGGGCTCACAGGTATATGAAAGGTATACTTTTTAACTTATGGAACTTCTTTTTTGTAAAATCTATAAACCTTAGGTTCTTGGTTGGGACCGATCATGTTGATGACATGCTTTGAGTAGTTAGATATCATATTGATGATGGGCCTATGGTTTGGCAGGGGGTTGTTGTTGATGTTTTGAGTAGGAGCCTCCACAAAATCCAGTTGTACTATACCTTCATTAATCAAGTCTTGGATTTTATTTTTCAACCTCCAGTACGAGTCAGTTGAATGGCCTACTTGCCTTAGATGATACTGACATCTTGCGTTGGGGTAAAAAAACCTCGACCTGTACCTTTCATTAGGAGTCTCAAAATGGAGCAGATTGTCTCTCCTTAACTTCTCAAGCACCTGATTGAGTGGAACGAGTATTCTGGTGAATTGTCTCAAGGCTCTGCTAGCCTGTGGTTGGCTTCTGTACTGTGGTTGAGCTGGTGGGGGATTTGTCTTGAAAGAAACCCGAGAGTTAGGCCTTGCATTCGAGTTGACTATGCTGACAGTAGCTTCTCTAGGTTTGCTGGTGTGACTAATGAACTACACCATTAATAGTGCTATGCTTGACCTGAGATCTTCGCAACCACTTTTCTTAAGGAAATTAAGGTTCCTTGTCTGCTCAGCAAGTAAGGTAGGAATGTAAGACTTACCTTCCTAAAATTGAGCCACTAACTCTATCATCCTAAAGTGTATAAGAAGAGACCTACTTAGAAACAAGATAGTAGCGAATACTGCTAGCACATAGGCCTTGATTCGGTTTTCTTTCCAATTTCCAAGAAATAGAGCTTGTTTGTTGGAGTTGAGCTCATTTTAGAACCAATGGACTAGATCCTATATCTTGATGGCATGTTTGTTATAGTCATCTAGGGCCTCATTTATCTCAATCTTACGGATCCCTAAGAATTTTGAAAAAATGTAAGTTGGGTCGAAGTTGAGGTTTGGGACATAGATTTCATCCAAAGGAGGAGCTTGGAGCAGTTGGGTGTACTCTTCTAGAGTTAGGCTGATCATGTGTGGTCCAAATTGAAAAGTCACTTCTTTAGGCTCCTAGAAACAAACTAAGGCCCTTACTAGTGTGATGTTAACCTCCACTTTGGCTAATGAGAGTATGGGTCTAATTTTGTTGGTAATGAATTGTTGCTCTCTTGGGTTGAAAGGCTGAAACCACTGGCTGAGTATGGACTTTGGGTTTGAAGGTTTATGGACATAAATCTCCTTGGTGAAAACCTTGGCATTAGATGAGCTGGCCATTTCTAAAACATTATAAAGAAAGCCTAAATTATAAGGGAAAGACTAATTACAAGAAAAGAAAATATACAAGACCACCTATGTACATCAATTTTAGGAAGAATACAGGGAAAGAAACTTCAGATCTTGTTGTTTTTTTTTTTCTTCTTTTATATATAACGTTGCTGCTTTGTTAGTTATTCGTTGATCCTATGAAATATAATGCAAGAAAGATGGGTTCTAACAGTCTTTAAACTCTATGACCTCACATGTTTACGAAGAAACGGTTCCTTGATCACATTAAAGTTTAAATAGGGTAGCCTAATCAGCCCCAAACGATGGTTGCCTCATTACGCTCAAAACTTTACACAATAGCTTCCCATCCTAAGGTCTTAAGACGGCCCAAGTTCGACTGTATCTATTATGCATTCATGATGCAGTAAAATAAATCTCTCTCCTAAAAAAATACATAAAACCAAACCTATAAATGACATTAGCACAATTATAATAGAAAATGAGTAAATAAATTGTATTTAAGGTGATTTTAGATATTAATCTTAGTTTTGGAAATTGAATGGCTAACCCTCTTGACGTCCCTAGTGGAATTGTTAAGCTGTCGAGCCTAGTTTTTCACCCTCCCGGTTCTTTTATAAAATTAAGTCTTTTTTATACCGATCAGTACTAAACCTAACCTGTTTAATATCGATCCTCGACTAAGGTTTAATGAAAACTATTTTTTTTTTTCAACTTGAAAATATGTTAGAGTCACCACCCAACCAGAGTCGAGAAAAGGGATTAAGTTATAACCAATCAGGTGGATTGTTTATAACTTAGTTACCGGCTTATCGATTAAAAAACTAATTTATAAAACGGCTTTTTGAAAATCAGAGAATCTGGATTTAGGGGTTAGGACTTTTAAACCCTTATAAGTACCATTAACTTTCTAAAATTAACTTTAATCCTTAAAAATCATCTTTTTATTTTATAAGATGGAACTCAATTTAATTATTCTAATTAGACAAATTAAATAATCTAAACTAAAGAAAAAGGAAAATAAGATTTTTTCATTTTTATCATCGCCCCATAGGTGTCTACGTATTCACTATTCGAGATCAAACATACGTAATTTTTTTAATAAAAATTTTAGTAGGTTAAATTGATTTTAATTTTGAAAACATGTCGAAATTACGTTTTTAGTTCAATTTGATTTATTTGAGGAATTTTCTAAAAAATGAAAGTTCTAAATTGAAATTTTATTTTTTCGAAAAATCTAAAAAGGGTCCTTATTTTGGAAATGGATGATTTATTTTTATCTTTTTTTTTTTGGAAAATAAATTTTTCTAAGTGATACAAAACAAATATTTGTTCTTATTTTATTTTTATTTATTTATCACTAATTTATTTATTACCTATTATAT
>JAMXBB010000434.1:5000-10903 GCA_024138015.1 Lumnitzera littorea | reverse complement strand
ATTCAAATAACATTTATTTGACATTTTTTACTAACTCAAGTCTATTACTTTTCATTTTATCACTAATCTTTTTTTTTTTCTATTTAGAATAGTTTATTCCATAATTTACTTTTAGACTCAAATTGATAAGTATAATCGAACGAAATCGAATTTAGTAATTAAAGGAATATAGAATTTCCGAATCAGAGTCGAATCTTATTCTATATTCTAGAAACTATACATTTGGTTCTATAGATTAGAATTCTATAGAAAGTCGATTTTTTTTTTTTGAATTATCTTATAGAAAGAAAGCCCACGCTAACTAAGGAAAGGATAAGAATCAAAATGAAATGAAAGATACAATACAGATAAACGAAATCTCGATCATACTGAATGAGACATTCCTTTGTTGTCATTTCGAACAGAAAGTTGGAAGTAGAAGCTAAAGATGAAAAAAAAAAGAAAATATTACTAATGAAGATTAAGATATTAATTGTTGATAAACAGATAATTTATAAATAGATCAAAATGATATACCACTCTATAATTAGATATCACTATATTAATAGTTATGTTATGCTTGATTTTCTATTTTAGAATAATTAAACTTATTGGATTGAATTTATTTGAAATTCGACTTTTCTATATTCAATTCATAGAAATCCATATTTATTATTAATAGCTATTATTCTAATAGCTATTATTAATAGTTAAGATTCTAAGATTAATAGAAAAGATCCCAGGAGTTTAATAAATTCCTATGCATGTACAATGCTATTTCAGCCCGCTTAGCTCAGAGGTTAGAGCATCGCATTTGTAATGCGATGGTCATCGGTTCGATTCCGATAGCCGGCTTTTTCTATTTATTTTGATTTTTGACATGCTTGATATTGATTTTGAAATCAAAGAACATTGAAAAGTCTTTTTCCCCGTTTTCCAAAGGTCACCGATTTATATCTATTATGTCCTATTTCAATTCGGAATAAAAAAGGGAGGAGTTATATATATTTCTGCAGAACAAATCAATATCCCGACCCTTTTTTGTATTCTCTATTTTTATATATAGAAATAAAAAGCAAAACAAAAAAAAAAAAAAAAGATCCGGATATTGATTGATCCAATTCATCTCCTTATTCTTTCTTTGGAATACAATAATACTTCCGACATACTTCACTTCATCGGAATTTCGCTTTTTTTTTTTTTTATCATTTAGTTCAGTTTTATTTTAGGTTTATGAAATTTCATAAAAAAAGGAGTCTTTATGTCACGTTACCGAGGTCCTCGTTTCAAAAAAATACGGCGTCTGGGGGCTTTACCAGGACTAACTAGTAAAAGGCCTAGAACGGGAAGCGATCTTAGAAACCAATCACGCTCCGGGAAAAAATCTCAATATCGTATTCGTTTAGAAGAAAAACAAAAATTGCGTTTTCATTATGGCCTTACAGAACGACAATTACTTAAATACGTTCGTATCGCTGGAAAAGCCAAAGGGTCAACAGGTCAGGTTTTACTACAATTACTTGAAATGCGTTTGGATAACATCCTTTTCCGATTGGGTATGGCTTCGACTATTCCTCAAGCCCGCCAATTAGTTAACCATAGACATATTTTAGTTAATGGTCGTATGGTAAATATACCAAGTTATCGCTGCAAACCACGAGATATTATTACGGCGAGGGATGATCAAAAATCTAGAACTATGATTCAAAATTATCTTGATTCCTACTCCCATGAGGAAGTGCCAAAACATTTGACTCTTCATCCATTCCAATCTAAAGGAGTAGTCAATCAAATAATCGATAGTAAATGGATCGGTTTGAAAATAAATGAATTGCTAGTCGTAGAATATTATTCTCGTCAGACTTAACTTAAACCTATTAAAAATAAATAAAATAAGAAGGGTTCGGACAATTTGACCCAGTAAAAAAGGATGCAAGGTAAGGGATAAGGATCTTATCCGGGGATCTTTCTCCCATTCATTTATCATAGATCAGTAGGGAGATTTCATCCCTTGTACGCGATTTCCAGTCTATTACGTATGTATGTATAAGGAATAGAATAGCGAATCTATATCAAAGAAAGTTCTAACTTTTCGAATAAGGATATGCGTTGTTATTTGATTTGATACATTGGGGTCAGTAACATTGGTAAATTAGTTGTAGGTACGGAAAGAGAGGGATTCGAACCCTCGGTAAACAAAAGCCTACATAGCAGTTCCAATGCTACGCCTTGAACCACTCGGCCATCTCTCCTACATAATGATTATGTCCCAACAACCGAGTGAATAGCGAGTCATTCATACTCGATTCTTAGATAGTTCTGCATAATTAATTAAATTCGAAATCGAAAACTAAAAAATAGAAAACGAATATAAATAAAATCTTTTCATCACATCAATTTCCCTTGAACCCGGTGGATAAAGATAATCTTTTTTTTTTTTTAATGAGTCTGTTTTTATGTTATTTCGTACTGTGTAATTCCTTTTTTGGGGGGATGATTTTCTTTCTCACGAGAGGTAATGAAAAGAATTATAGAATGAATTACTATCTATGCCTAGATCGAGGATAAATGGAAATTTTATTGATAAGACCTTTTCGATTGTAGCCAATATCTTATTACGACTAATTCCGACAACTTCAGGCGAAAAAGAGGCATTTACCTATTACAGGGATGGTGCGATTTGATTATTATTTTTTTGATTTCACTTATCTTTTTCTTTTCGATTTTAGTTACTGCTTTCAGTCTTAGAAGAAAGACACATGATTCGGAATAGAAAGAAAAAAAGTTATTGAAATAAAAAAATCTATGCTTTTTGAAGGTGAAGTTTGTCAAAAAAAAAAAAGAAACAATCCCTTCTGTCGTGTATCCCCGATTAATGCAGCCTCAGATGCTTTAATTGTCGATCTAGTATTGAGCGAAAGGTTACACCTAGGAGGTGGAGGTCAACCCTACTCCATTAGTACCAATAGGTGGCATAAGGGAAGAAGCACTACGCCTAGAAATCAACAACACGAAAACTTTGTTATAAATTATCCCCTTTCCTTATTGAATTGAGATCGGACTTAAGAAGAATGGTTGGGCCAACAAACATCCATCTCGTTCGTATTTTGGATACCCATAGAACCATCGAAGACTGTTGAAGTGACGAATTCCTGGAAATTAAAGGGCGTGGGGACAAAGAAATTGTTGAAGTTACCATTTTTTTTTTATCTAGTATCAAATCAACATTTTGATGGTAAGAAAAGATCTTTTGCAGAAGGGTTGGTTAGAAATTTCTTGTAAAAACACTAGCCCCGCTCAGTTAATAACGAGAATATTTCCATTTTTTTTTGATTCCATGTATTATTCTCATTATGCACATAAGGGAGGAGCCGTATGAGGTGAAAATCTCACGTACGGTTCTGGAACGGAGATTTTTTGAATCGAAGACGACCGTAACGGATGTCGGCTCAATCCGAAGGAAATTATGCGGAAGCTTTACAGAATTATTATGAAGCTATGCGACTAGAAATTGATCCTTATGATCGAAGCTATATACTCTATAACATAGGTCTTATCCACACAAGTAATGGAGAACATACAAAAGCTTTGGAATATTATTTTCGGGCACTAGAACGAAACCCATTCTTACCCCAAGCTTTTAATAATATGGCTGTGATCTGTCATTACGTGCGACTATCTCCACTATAGAAAGAAAAAGCAAAAAGAAAAGAACGAATCCGCTAGTAAATACTAGAAAAAAAATTCCTAGAAAAAAAAAGGATTTCTACATATACATCGTCCAAAAAACGATTTTTATCAGCTGTAGCAAAAAAAAAAGGAACTTCATATCATAGAAGTTGAAACATGAAGAAATAGATATGCCTAGATACTTTATTCTATGGATAAAGAATTCAATTGATAGAGAAAGCACCGTAAAGATCCATTAGTGAGGTTTTACGCCGATCCAATAAGAACTGCTTATTTTTTTATGATATAGATATAAGAGAAAAGTTAGGAATTCACTTATGTAATAAAGTCGATCCCCTAAGGTATTGAGCAGCGGTGTAGCATCAGATCCCAAAGATAGTAAGTCTTTTCTTTATTATGAAGAAAAGTCTTTTTCAAAGATTCTATATAAATTTCTCTATGAAAGCGAGATAGTTACCTTTCAGAAAATTCTAACGACAGTGGAAATACATATGCTTTTTCGGAAGGTGGGAGAAAAGATAAAACTAAAAAAAAACGGATTAGTAATCAAAATTTTAGTTTGAAACTCATGAAATTGATTTCTTTTGGTTAACCCGAGAAAAAAGGGGGGATACATATATGATAAATCTCATTCACTTAGATATGGTAGATTAAAAAATAGGACACCACAAGAATTGAATGCTGAGCCGTATGAGATAGGAAACTCTCAAGTACGGTTCTAAGGGAAGGAATTGACTCACCTATTCCGACCGGGGAGAACAGGCCATTCGACAGGGAGATTCTGAAATTGCGGAGGCTTGGTTCGACCAAGCCGCTGAGTATTGGAAACAAGCTATAGCGATTACTCCTGGTAATTATATTGAGGCTCAGAATTGGTTGAAGATCACGAGGCGTTTCGATTAAGAACACTCTTTTTTTTTTCACTTTTCTCTATATAAATTAATTATATTGTTTTTTGTTGGCTTCATCAGTCAAATAAAACGAAGCATTTATTTGGGAAAAACCAATCCAAAAATTTCATTATATCCCCTTTCTAAGATCATTTTCCATTTTGTCTGGTATTTTTTTTGTGGGTAGAAAGGATACGCAGATAGAGTATCGAATATCTATTTTCTGCTATTAAAACTAACTTTCGAATGAATAAAGAGTATCAAATATCTATTTTCTGCTATTAAAACTAACTTTCGAATGAATAAATAGAGATACTGGAATATTTTATTAGTAATTAATGACTGCTCATGAAATTTTAAATACCGCAATAATTAATATGTTCCCTGGAATGGAAGACACCACATCTAGGAACTTCTAATTGAGATATTAATAAACAGACTCGAAATACATGCACAAAAAAATGGTTTTTGAAAGCGCCGAAAAGGTTTTATAAGATTAAAAAAGAAAAAAAGGTCCGTTGAGCGCCTCATGGCTATGTCATAATAGATCCGAACACTTGCCCCGGATCGACTTCCAGATCATAATTGCTCTAGTGAATATCTAAATAAAATAGATGGGAGATAGAAGAAAAAGAAACTAATTCGAAACATCTCTCATAGGTTCACTAATTATTTGACTGTTGGCGAGTTTCTTTGTATGTGTTGTCCGGAAAGAGGAGGACTCAATGATTATTCGTTCGCCGGAACCAGAAGTCAAAATTCTGGTAGATAGGGATCCCATAAAAACTTCTTTTGAGGAATGGGCCAAACCGGGTCATTTCTCAAGAACAATAGCTAAGGGCCCTGATACTACCACTTGGATCTGGAACCTACATGCTGATGCTCACGATTTCGATAGTCATACGAGTGATTTGGAGGAGATCTCTCGAAAAGTATTTAGTGCACATTTCGGCCAACTTTCCATTATCTTTCTTTGGCTGAGTGGTATGTATTTCCACGGTGCTCGTTTTTCCAATTATGAAGCATGGCTAAGTGACCCTACTCACATCGGACCTAGTGCCCAGGTGGTTTGGCCAATAGTGGGCCAAGAAATATTGAATGGCGATGTGGGCGGGGGTTTCCGAGGAATACAAATAACCTCTGGTTTTTTTCAGATTTGGCGAGCATCTGGAATAACTAGTGAATTACAACTCTATTGTACCGCAATTGGTGCATTAGTCTTTGCAGCCTTAATGCTTTTTGCCGGTTGGTTCCATTATCACAAAGCGGCTCCAAAATTGGCCTGGTTCCAAGATGTAGAATCTATGTTGAATCACCATTTAGCGGGGTTACTAGGACTTGGGT
>JAMXBB010000433.1:0-10922 GCA_024138015.1 Lumnitzera littorea | reverse complement strand
AGATAGCTTAAACTTATGAATTACCAAAAATATCCTTCCTTAGTTATTTACTTATTTCCTCTCCTTTTTTTTTCAATGTTATTTTACTTTCTTAATTAATTAACTATCAACTAAGGGTATTTCACCTATTGAAGTTGTGAAAGATTCAAGTCAAGATGACACCATGCCTAGTTTGATCTTGAGCTTAGTTCGAAGTTTTATAGCTTGATTCAAACTCAAGCTTAGGTAATGCTTGAACTTGACTTGAAGCGGCATTAGAAGAACTCAAGATTGATTTAGTTAAGCTCAATTATCTTGATTTATTTTAAATATATGTTTCTCTGATTAAGATAATATTTCCAAAATCGACTCAAGCAAGTTTAACTGTAACAACCCTAAAAGGAGCCTAAAGGAAATACCTAAAATTATCATATTATGTGTGCACTCATAATATGAAGATTGCTTTACAAGTTAGAGACTGTAGCTCTAATTAAATATTCACTCATTACATTTAATCATAATATATATGTAGTACATTTATATGAAAAATTCTATAAAATACAATATTTCACAATTCACCAAAATCGTAGAAGATTAGAATCTCCTACCAAACAATAAGATTGAGTAATCAAAACATTATAAAGGGTATTAACTCAAAATAAACCTAAAGGGGTAAATACTTTGAAAATAGAAGAATATGTGTTTTACTATTCACCCGTACATAATCTAAGTTTAGTCCAAATAATATTCTTTCCTATATCCTATCATTTGTAATCTAAGTCTTATATGCTCATCACTTAGTTCTTAGCCCGTTCCTAGCTTTAATATAACCTATAAGAGAGACTATTAGGGGGTAAGCAAAAGCACGATACAATGAGTTTATTCCTCATCACTACTGTTCAAGTAAGCTATCGAGCATTAATAGCATAATTATGCAATCTATCTATATGTGAAATAAATGCATGTACAATGAATACAAACAACACATACATGAGAGTCTAGAATCATGAAAGGTATAGATTTACGTCGTTTATACGTCAATTATCCCTTGCACTTAACTACACATGATACCCCATCTTATCTATATGAGGCTATTTGTAGGCTTAGTCTCGCCAAATGAAACTTAACTATTAACCTAGTTGAGAAAAGAGTGCCATAAGGGCCAAATCAAATTGACCCTAACTTAGGCCATCAATCCAATATCCAATTTATAATGCCATTAATCCCAATTAAGTGGCCTTGACTTAAGCCTTCCACCATCAATTATGCAATAGTGATTCATTTGTTTTGCCTTAAAATTTTCATCAGTGACTTCTTAATAGCATATATGGCGATTTTATAAAAAAAAGTGGCATTTGAAAACTCATGAAGGATTTTAGAAAAATTGACTTTGTCAAGCCGTGTTGAAGTTTTATAAACCATTACTTAGTAGAAAAACATTTTCAAAAAGTTTTTTGTAAACAATTTATAAAAATTAACAAAGCTTAGACACTCCAACTTATGTACTTGAAGGATTAAGCACATACGACATATATATCCAATTATTTAGGCCAACAATTTATATTTTCGATTATTTTGGTGACCACATAGATGATAACACAAAAAGCAATCGATCACTCAACAGATAATCAATATCAACCAACAATTAGTACACAACATTAAGCAACAAGTAAATAATAAATTATTAAAACTCTCTCACCTTGGCATAATTGCTCACTTGATACAATCCTTGAAGTATCTTGAATTTAACAACTAAGTTGCTTATAGAGAAAACAAAATTAAATGAGAATTTCGAAAAATCATGCTGCTAGAATAAATTAAAAGTCTATCGTAATTTACCTAGTTTCAATTACAACTACCCTTTTTTCTTTTGAATAGTTTATTTATATTAGCTTTGATTTCTTGTAAACAATTACTAGCATCTTTTGTAAATATAAGTTTGTGTAGGTTTTGATTCTTTACTTAATTAAAGTGTTTGATTAGATTACTTAAGCTTATAAGTCAACACAATCTATTAAATTAGGGGTTGTTTACTTAGTTTTGTTTGAGTATAAATATTTAGGTCTTTGGCCTTATAATTTATTTAAGGTCCACTTCTTGTTTTTGTATTTTTTTTTTTAACATTCATTTTATTAAAAATTCGAAAGTAGAATTAGAGCACGCTCAATTCCTAGACTCATTAGGCTTGGTTAGAGATACTAGGCTATGTAGTCTATTATGCCTTGGCTTATATTTTAGTATATGCTTGCACGTGTAATACAAAATATTTGTTTAACCCAATCTCTTTGCTAAAATATTAGTATCGTTCCTTGCCAAAACTTAATAATAACGAAATTAATCCTTGCACACTAGTCAAGCACCTTAGTATCTAAATGCATACACATAGATATATTTACAGATCTAAAGCCGTCGGTGATCCGCAATTTGCGAAAATATGCCCCAGAGGTTCACGATGGGCATATATTAGGATTATTTCCCGGTTTGCTTACTATTCATTTATCAATCGTTGTTTACACACTTAACTTAAATATTTTTATTATTTCCTAATTTATTAGAGATGGGAATGGAATATTATGAGATCTATTTTATGCACTTAATCCTCACGGACATTGGGGTAGTTATAAATCAACAGTGAGTTTATTTATTTATTATTATCATTATTATTTTATTGAATACACGTTATATAAGTGTTGATTCCTTTTTTTTTTTTTTTAATTTCCTTTCGAAGCAAATCCTCTTAATTAATTGTCAGATAAACTAAACATTATAACTGTTGTTTTAAAGTCAACTAGTAGAACTCGGAAAGAATTTATTCAATTCGACAATCCAGATTTCTAAAACTACGGTTCCTATACAATTTATAGCATGTATATAGCATTGTAGTATTATTTTAAGGCTACAATATTTGCACATGGTAAAATATATATATATATATATNAGTTAAACTGATATGCTTTTATATACCCTTGGAGTTCATACACATATCTAATCATCTTCATGATTATATATTATATATATATATATATATATATATTTCCTTCTCTCTCTTCTTTTTCTTTCCTTTTATTTCATCATTATTATGTGTTTAATATATATTTTGAAAGTTGTACCCACTAATCAGCCATATCATCGATATGAAACTATCCAATCGTAAGTTTGAAGCATCCAAGTTCTTATTACTATTGTTGTTGTTGTTGTTGTTATATCCTAATCAATTTCTAATATTTCTAACTTCACTTAGCATAATATTTTTTTTTCGATAAAACACTTACCATAATAGTTAATCATCTTAAAAGTGGAATTATGTATCCATGTGTACATAAAGCATCTTGATAGCTATATAAAGCTATATATCTTGTCATGTCGAAATTTTTACTCCCTAAGGTTTCTTTATTTAGTCCCCAAGTGTCTCTTGCTAAGAGAGGTATGTCTATCGTAACAACCCAAGGGGTAACCTCGTTGTTACAACCCATCGTATACTATGTGAAAACTTGTGACCAATACTAGTATTGCTTAGGAGCTTCAATATACACACAAGATATCTTTACAACTTGGGTTAGTCCAACCGATCATATTAATTCAAAGAAGCATCGAGACATATACAATATGATAGTTAATACAAAGAGAACATGATAATTATTCTAATAGTCCAAATATACCACCATAAAGTTCTGAGTCATAAGGTCCCTCACTTATAATCCTACAAGTTTGAATATAACTTACTATAAAACGAGTAATTTAACTTAGAGATAAGATATATTTACAATAATCACTAGCTTCTTCGATCTCAACAATACTCTTAGTTTTCCCATTGCTCTCACGTAGGGATACAAGCTCCCAGGATAAAGCTAGTAGGTTACTATAATAAAGTAAATCTAGGAGAGTAATGGAGGCTATATTACTCTAATAGGTAAGTACACCTAGTCAAGTTAACTATAGATGAAACAAATTTTTGTGTTCGGGTGCTGATCTTACAAGGAACCACATATTTGAGTATTTAGCAACAATACTTTTAGATTTTTCAATTACCAAACTTTAATCAACAAGAGATTTAATAGAATAAATTAAAAGCCGAAAGTAAAGGATGCAATAATAAAATAAAAGATTAAACTAGAAAATAGGAGTAAAGAAACAAAATTAAAACAACAAAATAACTAAATACCTTAATTTGATTGATGAAGAGATAACATTTTCCTTAGTAAATTTTCATTGTTGTTTACCATATAATCTTAGGTGATTTATCCAATCTC
The DNA here is from genome assembly GCA_024138015.1 of Lumnitzera littorea. Classification (NCBI taxonomy): domain Eukaryota; kingdom Viridiplantae; phylum Streptophyta; class Magnoliopsida; order Myrtales; family Combretaceae; genus Lumnitzera; species Lumnitzera littorea. The sequence goes on along the minus strand of JAMXBB010000433.1, from coordinate 6,693 downwards.
AATTGTAATATTAGACCATGAAGATTCCTATTGTGAACTAATCGGTCTCATGTCTCTGGTTAATTCCTAACCCCAAAACCCTCTCTACTTGAATCACTTCTAAATAAAGCGTAGTAAGATCGCATGACACTCTTGAATCCCATTATTAGGTTGCTTTAATCTAGAAAAACCAACTACTAAATGTTTAACTTAACCAATTTTGCCTAATTATGTTAGTTTGTTATACTACATGCTCTCATAAAGTCTATAGTAAACACTAGCAATAACTTAATCACCGGTACATTGAATTAAAGCAAATAATATAAATAACACAATAAAATCTCAATAAGCAAAATCATATACTGAATTTCATTAATAAAAATCTCCCTTAGAATATAAGGTTCAACAATAATTTATTAAGTACTAAAATAAATACATAAAAAATAAAAGAAGAGAAGAGAAGAAGAAAAACCCTCTTGGTAATTTTAAATTCTAACAACTAATGCTCATGAAGCTCTCCACAACCTTAGGTCTAAGTATTTATTTATAAGAAGTCGATATAAGATTATAAAGAAACCTAAAAAAGAAATAGAAAATTTGAAAATCACTGCCACTCCATTATTGAAGTACACGACTATAAAGATTTTAAAAATACTCCATTATATTTTGATTTGTCTATCTATCAATATTATTATCGATCATCATATTATATTGTTTCGTCTCATTTTGTTGTATTTTTATTATTTTGCATTTACTTATTCATCTATTAATTATTGATATTATCATTATTACTGTGTACTTTTATATTCATATTTTCGTATCAGATTCCATTTCTAAAAATGCCCGAAGGAAAATCTCTCTAATATCATTGTTTGCCAAGTTTCTTTCTCTAATCTATTCCTTCTTAAGATGAATTACTTTCGTATATGTTAACATGTTTTAAATTTTACAAGCCAGTAGGATTTATTTCATTATTTTTCTTCCCACTTTTATCTCCCAGGTCGCAGTCGATTAATCATCGAACCTCCCTATCCACTTTCCTTATTTTAGATTCTAACTAGGCAGTTTAACTCCGTCTCAAGCCTCCTCGTTAACCCATATGTCCGCTAACATTGTCAAGTTAACCTTAACAGTAGAACTCAATGCTCCCTTGTCCAAATCATCAAGTTGACTTTTGTCTTGTATATACTTTATTATCCATCTAACGCAAAGGCTTTTTCATCGATTCCTATTTCTAGCATTGCTTTATCTATGTTTTGTAACAACCCCTCAACATACACCGCTGTTTTTGGCCAAAAAAATTGTTTACTCATTTGTTTCTTTATTTATCCCATTATTTACTTAATGTAAAACTAAGGAAACTTATTTTCAAAAACAAGGGTATTCTAGAGATTTCAAAAGTTTACTAAAATTCAACTCTTTTAAGTAGCCACCAACCCTCATAAACCCTAATATTTTCCTAAAGAAACCTAACTCTCTCATTTTGTGCAAAAAACTAAGTCTAGCCCCAAAACCTAACCCAAAGAGGAAAGTTAAGAAGAGACTAAGGTAAGTCATGAGTATTACTTGAAGAAAATTCGTATTGGGAGCTTAAAGACAATAAAACCACCTTTTCCCTTACCAATTGCAACTTATTATCTTGAATCTTCTTGGGTAATTTCTTAATACTCTTTGAGAACAAGTAAAGGAAGGGATTAAGGTAAGAAAATAAGTGGATTTCTCCATTCTAAGTTCATTAAAGTGAAAACCCCTATTTTGGCTGTTTAAGTAGGTTTTCTTTTAATCCGAAAATTAAATGAGCATTTAATGATGTGTTCAGGTGATTCTCGACTTGATTCTTATGCATTTCAAGTATTCTTCATCTCTTCTCTTATTCTTGAGTTTAGAGTTGGTTCTTAAAGTTTGTTGATAGATTTGGGGTTTAAGTTGGTGTTTAATTTGAAATTTGTGGTTTGGATGGTGTAAAAATGTGTTCAATTGGTGGGCTAGTGAGCAATTGAAGTGTATTAAAGTAAGATGGAAGAAAAAATTGGATTTTAATTGGTTTTAGGGAGTAGAATTCAAAGTTTTGTTATTATTCTAGTTCGAACCGTAGGCACTATTGTGACCAGAAGACTGGTCACAAAAGGCTGATAAGGACTAACTAGCTGGTTCTTCCAGAACCATACGATTGGTTCACTCTAAAAGGTTGAACCAACTTTTCTTTCACTCCTTGTTCTCGAACCAATTTATTTGTATCCTAACCTAATTCCTAAAGCATATTTTATCTTCTAAAATCATTTTTAACCATCCTAATTATTATAACTCATTTATAAACATGCTTTACAAAGAATCAAATTCTATTTTGAAACTTCCTTTCTTAAACCTCCAAATCTTCATCCCAAGTTCTTTAATCATTCCTTTTCTAAGCCAAGAGCTGATCTTACCCTCTTGTTTAGCCATAGTTACCTTTAGAATCCTAAAATAAGATAGTAGTTTAGGGAACCTTTAGAAGGTGTTATTCAAAGACGGTTTAGGTGACTTGGGATGCTTGAATTGGATTGACTAAAATGGAAGATTAAGATAAGTTTACTGCTATAACTATTAGGTTGTTAGATTTAGATTCCAAGGTAGATTTAGGCTTTATAATTGGTTTAGATTTGGCTTTCTAGGTATGTGGTATTTATATATGGTTATGCTTGCTAGGCTAGAAAAGATCTAATTGGACTAATCTATACTCAACCTAAATGAATGATTTGCTGATTGTGCTTGACTTGCTTACTCTAAAGGACCATAATGGTAGTTTCCTCGAGGAGTAACTGTTAATCATATGCCAAGATTCCCTAGTAGACTTTCATATGAGATGATGCAACTATAATAGTAGGATTTTTAGACTCTAGACCCAGACATAAAGGACTTAAAGAAAAACTTATATATATATAACTACCTATGTATTTAAAGAAAGACTAAGGTGTAGTGGACTCATGAGTAATCCTTTGATGTTTGTTGACTTAAATTAAAAATAATTAATTGATTGCTTGTTTACTCTTGTTATAAGTTGCATTGTATATGTGTGTGCATGCTTTGCTATGGCATTCGTGTGAGTCTGTACACTCATACTAGGCTTCAACTCATCCTTATTCTTTCTTAGGTATAGGATCAAATGACTATCTCATTTATGGGAAACCATATGTTGACGATGTCTAGGAGGAGAAGGGTGTGAAGTATCTTTATTATTATGGTGATTAGGATGGAGTTAAGTTATATATTTATTGGAGATATGTTATGTTGAAATTAAAAGAGTCATGTTGTATCAAGGAGATAGACTCCTTTTACTATGTTATGTGGCAGTGTGATATTTTGAAGATTTTAACTACTTTTGATCTACCTTATGTTACTTATGGTTATGAGTCAATACACTCCTGAACTTTTGTGTTAGTTAATTTTGGTTTTATGAGGATTTGAGTAGATGTAGTTACCTACTCCTTTATAGATTCATATGTGTATATATAATTGTGGTATGTTTATGTTATGGATATAGCTTGGTGAATTTAGAAGCCTTAACATATTCCGGGCTAATTGGAATCTGTAGTGAGTTGTAATGCCTATTTAGGCTCCTGAAGCATTACAACTTAAGTGGTATTATAGCTAATGGCTAAAGGATCATAGAAAGGCTTAAGGTAAAGGATTAAGTAGACATATAGGCTATTGATTCTTGGTTCTATGCATGCTAATCTAAGAATCTTAGGTCCTGATCACCGAAACAATAGGGAATTGATCTTGTAGCTAAATAAGAATTGATCATAGACCATTTAAGATGTGATTTATAAATTGAAAATTGCAATTTCATTTACTATTATATAAGGATTCTTATCTTGTTGTTTGATGTTGTTTTGGTTTTCCTTTAATTGAGTTTCTAAGTAACTTGTCTCTATCCCTTTGATTAATTTCTTTATTTTATGTATTATTTCTTGTTCCTTTCTTATAATATGCTACCTAGACATATCATTGGTCTAGATTCTTCTTCTTTTGGGGGACTAGATACCCTATGCGAAGCTTTTCCTCCTAAACCACTTCGTTCAAGGGCCATTGGGATGCAAATTGGTTTAGGCCCTCAGGGGGATATAGGAGTTTAAGGAGATCAAACTAGGCAGATTTAAGGTCTCGACACTACTACCATGCTGTTGGAAACTATGAACTATTTGATTAGAGTATTGGCCCAACAAACTGCACCTAAAGAGAAGGTTATCAATTTGGATAAGTTTGCCTAGCAGGTTAGTGACTTTGATCCAAGAGGAAAGGATTTTTTAGCTACCGATAAGTGGATAGAGTATTGGAGAGTGCCTTTACTGCTTTCCATGTACCTGATGAGAGGAAGTTGATTGTATTGCTTATAAGTTGAAAGGGGCTACTACTACTTGGTAGATCAATGAGCCTAGGAAGACAAAGAGGCCATTCACTTAGTAAGAATTCAAGAATTTGTTTTATGCTAAGTTTTTCCCTACCAGTGTGAGGAATCATTTATAGGACGCTTACTTTAACTGTTAGTAAGGCCACAAGTCAATAGAGGAGTATAAGGCTGAGATGAGTAGTTTGTTCAGGTTTTTGCCACCAGCTATGAAGATATATGGTGAGGCTAGAGCCCACAAGTTTCTAGGTGGTTTAAAGTCAGAGTTTTAGAGTACAATTGTTGCATTTCAATTAGAGTCATATGCGGAGACTATTATGAAGGCAAAGCATATAGAAAAGAATTTGAAGAAAAAGGACACCTTAGCAATTCGAGCTAGCTTTGTAATAGGGAAGAGGGCTACTCCAAATGATATGAATTAGGGTAGTGGAAGATACATCAAGTTACGACTAGAGCGATGGGTAGGACACTTCCTCCTATTCAAATCAAAGCTCTACCCCAGCTCTTCCAACACCAGTACCTCTTACTATTAAGTGCTTAAGGTGCTATTGACCCTATGAGATAAGGGCTTGTAGGTGGCTAGCAAGTGTTCACTTTTCCTGTAGCAAAAGCGATCATTTTTGTAGAGACTACAATAACAAATCAATGCTACTATCTTATTGCCACATCTGTACCTAGAGGGGACATGTTGCAGCTTGCATTAAGAGGCTCGTAAGGGGATAGGTTAGGGTAGGCTAGCAAGCCGTTAGACCTCCAGTTAAAGCATATATCAGGCAATAGTAGACTAATGGACCAAGGTAGAGAGCCCTAGCAAGGGTGTTTGCATTATATTAACAACATCAGGACCTAATTGATGAGGATACTGCTGTAGGTACACTCCTTGTACACTCTCACAGTGCTTATGCTTTGTTTGATATTAGTGTTGCAAATTCTTACATCTCTAAGTTGTTTATGCATGCCTGTTATTTGATTCCTAGGCTTTTAACTAGGTCTTTCAATGTCTTTATGCCTTTAGGAGTTGGGAAAGCTTTAGAAAGGATGTATGAAGGGGTTAGTATAGAGGTAGAAGGTAGAATGTTGCCAGCAAACTTTTTGGTTTTGAGTATGTTTGAATTTGATGTTATCTTAGGTATGGATTGGGTAGCAAAGTATCGAGATGTTATTGATTTTTATGTTATGATGGTACACTTTACTTTAGATGATGGAAGTAGCTTTAAGTTGGATGCTCAAAGACCAATTAAGTTACTTACTTGTGAGTTATAGGATGGAAGGAGGATAACAGCTAAGTCTTTACTGAGTAAAGAACTTGTGAGGTTGGAACAGACCCTATGGTAAATGAGTATTTTTAGGTATTACCAAGGCTACCGCCAAAGGGGGAGATTGAGTTTCGTATTGACTTAGTGCTTGAAACCACTCCTATTTCAAAGCAAGTATATAAGATGGCTCTAGCCCAGCTAACGAAGTTGAAGAGTCAGTTGCAAGATTTGCAAGAAAAAGGGTTTATCAAACAGAGTACGTCACCTTGATGAGCTCTGGTTTTGTTTGTTAAGAAGAAAGACAATAGTATGAGACTTTTTATAGATTATCGAGAGTTGAACCAAGTCACTATTAAGAACAAGTATCTACTTCCTAAAATTTATGACTTGTTTGATCAACTATAAGGAGCCTAAGTGTTCTTTAAGATGGACTTGAGGTCTGGTTACCATCAATTGAGGATAAAAGAGGAAGATATACAAAAAGCAACTTTCAAGACGAGATATAGGCACTTCAAGTTCCTAGTGAAGCCTTTTGGGGTAACAAAAGCCCCAGCAGCTTTTATGGACCTAATGACTCGGGTGTTTAGAGACTTCTTGGATAGGTTTGTTATTATGTCTATAGACGATATCTTGATATACTCCAGGAACAAGGAAAAGCACGAAGAACACTTGAGGTTAGTATTAAGCTAGACAAAAGAAGAGCGACTGTTTGCAAAGTTCTCTAAGTATGAGTTTCGGCTTGATCATGAAGTGTTTCTAAGTCATTGAATATACCTCATTTTTGCCGTGCCCCACCCCCCACCATTCTATTTTTCAAATTTTTAGGATAAAGTAAGGGGTCTTAGCTTAGGAAATATAGAAAAAATTACAAAAAAAAAAAATTAATTAATTAAAAAAAAAGAAAATTAAAAAAATAATAATAGAAAAATACAAAAAATAGAAAATTACAAAAAAAAAAACTTAGAAAAACTACCAAAAAATAAAAATAAAAAAATTTAGAAAAAATACAAAAAAATAAAGAATTCTAGAAAAACTACAAAAAGTAAAAATTTTAGGAAATTTAAATAAGTT
>JAMXBB010000432.1:0-10958 GCA_024138015.1 Lumnitzera littorea | reverse complement strand
TAGATGGATATATGTATACATAAAATATAGCTTGCATGTATATGTGAATATATAAATACAAAATACATGTATATATGTATATAATGTCTGGATACTTATACTTATACATAGATATATACATATGAAAACAAAATTGTATACATATATACATAAAGAGCCATTTTCACGTGTACACATACACACACACATATATATATATATATATATTTACTTTGTAAAAATACTAAATACATACTATATGTAGTCTTATGGATACATACATATACCGTATATTCTACCTACATACACACATGTCTTTATACATACATAAGAGATACATATATATTTAATTATCTATTTATGCATATATACATGTATATGTAATGAACATTTAGTAAAATACAACGAAAATACTTAGTATATATACATATACATACCATATAATATACATATATACATTTAAAATAATTATACTTACCTAAATATATTTAATTTTCTTCTTCTTTTCCTCCTCCATCTTCTTCTTCTTCTTCTTCATATTTTTCTCCTTGTTCTTCTTGGTTTGGTTTCCTTTTCTTCTTCTTTTTTTTTTTTTTTTTCCAGATTTTCTTTTCCTCTTTGGCGTGATATGTAGTAAATTTCTTTTGGGCAATTAGAATAAAGAAATAAAGAAGTTTATCCTCTAAATTCTAGCATTAATTAAGATAGGATATTTACTTGATTACTTTGTCTTTTCCCCCTTAAATTTGTGACACATGTACATTTATTTTATGCACATGGGTTGCTGAATTTTTTCAGCTAAAATTCACGTGTAAGATAAGGAAAATTATATATTAATTTTGGAATGTTATGAAAATTTATCACTTTTATTGGTACCTATTACGATTATAATTTTTACAAGTTATTGTAATGATTTCGTTAAGAATTTTATGCGATTACGTAATTTAGTTGATAATTGCAATCAACTACAATTATATTACTATTGAGTGATATTTAATTACTTTATAGGCTTAAAATTATAGTTTTAGGGTTTCGATTAAGTTCGGATTCGATTTTAGTTAATTGTGCATAAACCAGATTTAGGGTTTTAATAGCGATTTAGGTTTCGATAGATTTTTCTATAGTTTTTATTACTTATAATATATTCAAATTTATAATTTATTAAATTTTTATTTTACTTGGCTTTAATGACTCATGAAGTCATCTACAATATTAGGGTTCAATTCTACTCTTAAATAGCTAAATTTGCGCGGTTTACACCAACAAAGTGATGAACATTGATTAGTACATGAAACAAGCCTATTTTGACCATATAACTTACTTAGAAGTTCAATAAGTATAAGTTAGCAACAAGGCCCTAAATAATGAATGAAAAACTAACCTTAATAAAAGTATTTAAGCCTAAAATGAAGCCCTAAGCCTAAGCCCTAAATATTTTACAAGGTAGTTAGGTAATAAAAAGCCTAATAACAATTTTGAGCCCAAAAGAAGACTTAAACCTTAAGAGCGCTATTGTTCTAACAAGTAGGCAAAATTATGGGCCCATCTCCTAAATCTAACCTTATGACATGAGAGTACACATAAAAATGAAGGAAATCTATTATAAGATCATAAAAATCGGACTTAAAATGAGAAAGTTGCACGTGATAGAAGATTTAGTACAACTAAAGAAAAATTTAGACTAAGTTAAGAATACGACTTGATAGAACTTTCAATTGACATTTTAATATATATCAAATTCCCATAATACCATATTTACAATGTTTAAGGGACTTTACTCTTAGAGACGATCTACCCCTAAACTACTATAACTGAGTAGCTCTAGTAAAGTGAGTAACTCTTGATGACTACATGCTCGATTTTTGCTTATAGCGTAGTTGCACTAAGTTAATAATATAACTTAGATGCATGTGGGTTTGGGAATTGCATGTATATGGTAGTATAGCTGATTGTATGATATAATAATAATAAACATTTGAAACTGCTTGTGTGATGATATTATGTACTGTTGTTATGATGTGAGATTGTTTGACCACCAAATAACTTGACTCAAGTAATTATCCAACTATGAAATAAAAATAAGTCACAGATAGCACTTCTTGCACCATAATTATACTAATTGTCACCTCACATTGAAGGTGGGAAGGGACTCATAGTAGAAGGAGCTCTTGAAGGGTTTAGATTAGGCACTAATATGCCATGTTGTTGTTAAGTTCCTGTCCTAACCAACAGGCTTACTAAGCGCTAGGGGATGCTAATTGTAGGCAAAGGGCTAAGTCTTGTAACTTTCTCTTAGGGCAAGTAATATGAATTGTAGGGGATACCATACCACTAGACTTGAGAATTTTGAAAAAGATCTTATTTCTCATTAAATCAAAGTATATTTATGTGTATATATATACAAGGTATGAAAATAAGATGATTTTAGAACATAGGTGCAAATTGTTTGAAAACCTAGGTATTAGAACATAGTTGTTGGTCTGTGTTGATCAATAATCTCCAACTACGACTACAGGGGGTAAAATTATGAGTTGCATGTAATTCCTAAGCTACTGCATGTATTGTTTAGCATATTGCATATCACATGCATTCATATGGTTGTTAATAATACATATTGTTTGTGAGGCATGTTAGAGGGATTAGCTCACTTAATGTAAGCTTACACCCCCTTAGATTTCTTTTGATGTAGAGACACCTCTTTGTTGAGCTGGGCTGCGGAATGCCTAAGATTAGTCTCGCGCTAGGATGAGACTATGAGATATGTGGAGTAAAAGAGGGAACTGTTAGTGTTAGATAGGACTTTTACAGCTTTCTTATTATTAAGTAGTTAGACCATTAGTAGCTATTTAAATTAAGTAATTTGTTATTCTTGTATTAGGGCCGTTACATTCCATACTTTTAATTTGATGATGTATCTAATTATTTAGTAAAGATAATTACTATGTAATGATATTATTTGTGTAAACCCTGCAAATTTAGTTATTTAAGAGAAGGATTGAACCCTAAGACTACAGATGACTTGAAAAGTTATCAAAGCCGAGTAAGATAACAATTTAATAAATCATAAATCTAAATGTATTATAAATAGTAAAAACCTTAGAAATTAATCAAAATCCTAAATCGTATACTAAAACCCTAAAACCACTTTAAGCACCATTAACCAAAATTAAACCCGAATTTGATTGAAACCTTAAAATTATAAATATAAACCTATAAAATAATTAAATATTACTCAATAGTAATAAAATTAAAGTCGATTGTAATTTTCGACTAAATACCTTATTCGTACGAAATTGTAACAAAATTACCATAATAACTTGTAAAAATTATAATTGTAACGGGTACCGGTTAAATTAATAAAATTTCACAAAATTTTGAAAACTAATCTACGAGGAGATTCGTATTAATTTATATGATTAAAAAAATTACATATATTTGTTAATAATTTTCATTTTCCTTCTCTTCTATTTCCAATTTATCTCTTTTTCTTCTTTTCATTTCCACTTCAATGCACATCCTACACACAAAACGTAGAAACAACAATTAGAAGAAAAAAACAAAGAAGCAGCCCATGTATAGGAAAGAAAATTGCCAAGTGTTGAATGGAAGATAAAAGAAAAATAAAAAAATTTGGATAATTAGTTAGCTTAAATTTTAAGCTAACACATGTATATAAAAGAAGGAAAGAACAAAAGGAAAAAAAAAAATCTACACATAAACACAAAAGTCTGGACAAAACTGTGAGAGAAAAGAAAAGAGAAAGAAGGAAGAAAAAGAAGAAGGAAAAGAAGAAGAAAAATAAAAATTAATAGGTAAGTAATTTATTTTAGTAAGTAGAGATGTATATTATAGTATATACATGTAGAAATATAGTATTTGTATGGTATTTTGTACATATAACATTACTAAGTCCATGTATATGTGCACAAACACATAAATTGAGTTATATATGCATATATTAGGCTATGTATGTATACATCTATGTACATAGGTATATAAAAGAGTATGTATCATGTATTTTTTTAAGAATACATATAATTAGTATTATGAATTTCAACAAATAATTATAAGTATATCTCTATATATGTGTGTACTGTAAATATATATGTATATGTATATCCATGTATAATTACTTTATAATACATATATATATAATCGTATGGTATATATGTATATATATATAGAAGTATACCTCCATGAGTGGTAAGTATATGTGTATACCGAATATATATGTATGTGTTTAAATGTATGTACATATGTAAGACTTCTATATAAATAAATACAAATACATAAATACATGAATAGGTATATAGGAGTATGTTTATTTTCAACAAATACATATACATATATAATACGTATAATGTAAAATATAAGTACCAAATATGTATTAGCACACATAATATATTTACTAAATTTGTAAATATGTAAGGTGTATATGTATATATATATATATATGATATCGTAATTAAAGATTTTTTCCAATAAAATAAATTATAAAATATATATTATATGTATAAATCATGAAGGACATCAATACTAAGAAAATGAAAAATAATAAAAATAATAACGGTCATAAAAATAATAATTATCATAATAAAGTTAAAAATCTCAAAAATAGGGAATTATACTCAAAATAATAAAATATCAAATATATGATTTAAATACTTATTAAATCATAAATATGTTAAGAAAAAGCTAAAATTGGTATTTTATAATTTTTAAACTAAAATAATAAATTTTATGATATTTTTATTTCACAATTTACACTGCGAGTCACAATATCTACAACAGACCTCGCTACGAGAAAATACGCTCGAAAACGATCAAAATGGACTATAAGTTCATAACGATCCGAGCTAAAACGAAAAAGCTATACGCGATTCGATCAAAAGCTCGAATCGCTGATTTCACATAAAACAATAACCGATTTAAGTAAACAGTACAGTTTAGCATGCTGGTGTAGGTATTTAAATTCCTAAACTTATTACTTTCCCTATGTTCCTAATGTTAGGTGATCCTGAGATCGAGACCGACTTACTTTGGACTACTACAATCCCTGAACTAGCTATGGCCGAGTGAATTTTTCCTTATGATTCCATACCTGTTTGTGCTTATAGTTAGTGAACATAAATTATGAATTATAAATGAATGTGTATGGGATTGGGTTACGCTTGTGCATGATAATTATTGTTGAAGATGAATCTATTTTAAATTTCAATAATATAATGTTTGTTGCATAGTAGATTCAATAGATTGATTGTTTGTGACTTGGAATGATCACTGATTAAATATGACTTAACTTTTATTCGACTGGAAAAGTTAACTTAGATCATGCATAAATCATGTATTGCGTAATTAATTCCGAGCAGTCACATTACACGGACGTAGCGAGAGGCCATACTTGGGTTGATTATTGATTGTTATTGATTTCGTACGGTGCACGCATGCGATATGACCTTACCCTTGCCCGCAGGATGATTAGGCATTGGAGGCGCCAACCACCTGGCTATGGGTTGAGTCCAGAGGTCGAGTCCAGAGGCCTTCATTTAGGGGTGAATGAGGGCTGTGTGAACCTACTTACAATCATATGTAGAACTCATTTTGATAAGGTTAGTAATGGATGTACCATTATAATTGAAATACGAAACGCGAAGATTCGTTATGAAATAAGTTCTAATATGATACCTAGATCTGACTGTACCGAAGAATCTCCAACCTTGACTTCGAAGGGCGTTAAATCTGAGTTACATGTAGTACTTGGTCACCTGCACGTATTTGTTTGGCATACTGCTTGTTCATGCATTCATTTGGTTAAACTTAATTATTGTATAAACTTGATTGCTGTATGGTTAAGGGAAATTAACTCACTAAGCTCCTGTAACTAATGTCCCAATAGTTTTCTCTTGCAGGTTGCTAGACGATCGAGCATGGGTTAAGAACTGAGGGTTGAGTGCCAACGTCGAAATGCATAGAAGTTAGACTCTGAGGACAGACTATATGGTTCATTAGAATTATTGTATACTACATTTAAAGTTTATGACTTTAGTAAGTTTGAGTTTTAGAACTTTACTATCCAATCTTATCATTTGGTAGGGGATACCGATTCTCTGCGGTTCTGTTGGACTGTGGCTTATCGGATACCTATAGTTACATATATGTGGTCGTAAGTTAAATAAATAAAAACTTTAGTGACTAATTATTTAGAATCTTGCAATCTCTGACTTACAAGATGATTTTCAAATCATGGGTGCACACATGATGTGAAAATTTTAGACAATCCTACTACGCCCTCGTTAGGGTCATGACAATTTGTTTATATGATCGAAAGTAATTAGGAGTGGAGAAAGTTTTGTATGTCATATGAAAGGCCAATGATCAATAAGAGAGTTGATCGTTGACCTTTGTATGGTATACAATGATCTATCATGACAAAGATACTATTCAGGTCGTGATAGTAATATTATGTAAAGTAGATCGTTAATTTATAGTGTGTGTAGAGAGGAAAATGAAAAGGAAATGGGAAATGGCAGAGGAAAAGTTATGTTAATCGAAAGTGGGAAAAGAGAGGGTTATATTTTTGTTTCAATTTGGAAAAGGAGGAAAAATAGAGTAAAATCTAGAAGTATACATGGCAGCCGTGAGTGAAAAAGAGAAAAGAAGGAAAAAAGTAAAAGTAAAGTGTCGAGCCTGGTTTTTTACCCTTCCGAGTTCTTTTCTTTTTAAATTAGGTTTCCTTTAAACTTGATCAGTATTAAACCTTACCTATTTAATACCGACCTTCGACTAGAGCTTAAAGAAAATCGGTTTTTTTTTTTTTTTTGAGAATATGTTAGAGTCATTACTCGACTAGAGTTGGGAAAAATAGTTAAGTTATAACTAATTGGATGTATTGGTTACTTATTTGAAATAAAACTGATTTTTGAAACAATTTTTAAAACAAGAGATCATGGATTCGAGGGTATAATTTTTAAACTCTTATGAATACCATGGACTTTCCAAATTTAACCTTAATCTTAAAAATCACCTTTTGATTTTAAAAGACAAAACTCAATTATCAATTGTTCTAATTGGATAAATGAAGTAAAAGAGGAAAATTAGGTTTTTTTAATTTTATCGTTGCCCCATAGGTATCTACGTACCTATTGTTCGGGATTAGATGTATGTAGTTCTTTTATGAAAACTTTAGTGGGTGATTTTATTTTAATTAAGAATGATCGAGTTTACATTTTTTGTTCAATTTGGTTTATTTAAGAAAAAATTCTAAAAAAAAAGGGGTCCTAAATTGAGACTCTTTATTTTTTTTTTTGAAAAAATTCTAAAAAGTCCTAATTTGAAAAAAGGATTTATTTATTTTTATTTTTGAAAAATCGATTTTCTAAGTGACAAAAAAAATAATAATCTTTATTCTTTCTATTTATTATTTATTATTATTATTTTATTTTATTTATTCTATCTATTTTTACTTTTTATTAAACTAAATATAAATAAATAACTAAATAAACTACTTTTTCTTTTTTTTTTTCTTTTTTCCTTCACTTTTCCTTTTTTTTTTTTTATTACATTACAATTGCATTTACATGTACATAGTAAAATAAAATAAATAAAAGGACAAAACAACAATAGCTAAATAATGAAAAGAAAGAAAATAAATAAAATTAAAAAAAATGGACTTTAGATGTAGTGTATGTGCGTGGGTCAGACCTAGATTGAATTTTGGGTTGAATCGTGGGTCGTCAGGTTGACTCTTATGGATCCGGGTTAAGTCGCTTGTAACTCCACTTTAGAAGCATTGGCCAAGTACGGTTCAAGATGATTCGGATAGAATTTTTTAGGGTTGAGGATAGATTTGCATGTTTGGGATTAGACTTAGGGAGGGGGGGTATAGGTCGAGTGCCATCATGGTTGGAGGTCGTTGGAGTGGTGGCGTGAAGTGGCGGTCATCGATAGTAGACGTAATGTTCAAGTGGTGCTTGCTGGAGGTGCAACAGAGGTTGGGACTTGGGTTCTAGGGTATGGTAAGCTTCATAGTATGGTTGCTTCTATATGGGGAGTAGTGGTAGTGGTGGTTCGAGAGGGGGTAGCTACAGCAGTTAGGGTTCGGGTCGTGGTTATTGGTGGTGTTGCTAGGGGGCACGGCTAAGGATAAGGATAGTCGGGTTCGTCTCCTAGGAGCTTAGGGGTTGCAACCATGGTGGTGAACTCGATTGAAAACAGCTAAAGAAGGAGATTCGAAGAGGGAGAAAGAGCTACGGGTAAAGAAAGAAAGTGATCGTGAGAGAGAGAGAGAGAGAGAGAGAAGGTATTTTGAGTGATTCTAGTTAGTTGTCTGTTTCCAATGAGCTCCCCTAATACCCCTTTATATACGAATTCAACCCAAAAACATGGAAAGCTTGAATTAGAGTTAAATGCAAATGACTGAAATTTTAGTTTTTTTCCAAATTTTGGAGCTCCATTTGACTATGTTAATGACCAAATTTGGACGTGTTATTAGGTTCGATTCAGAGTAGGCTATGTGTTAAACAAGATCAAAGTAAGAGATTACATGTGAGTGTGCGGAATTTGTGCAAGAATTGGCTCTAAAGTGAAGGGGGTGAGTTGTTCTTGACTGGGAAAGTAGGGGAAACTTTGGAGAAAATGAAGGAAAGTGCTGACGTGGCACTACATCAACCAACCCAACAAGCCCCACCTGCTACGTATCATTACGTGACATATGGCAGCTGATGTGGAATGCTATGTGGTGCCACGTCAACACATCATCCAATCCTAACCTACCACGTATCGGGACACGTAGTGTAATTAAGTCCTAATACATGGTAGTTCTTGATGTAATGAAAAAATGAAAAAAACTTTAATGTGCTCCCACCAAGATTTGAACTTAAGACCTCATGCTCAATACTTAATACCAAGTCCAAATACTTATTTGTTAGGCCATTAGCATGTGCCTTGTCCATATGTGCAACTAAATTGTAGATATGGACTTGGTCAGCCTGGGTTAGATTTAAATCTAAGCCCAGGTTCATTGGCTTAACTTCCACACCTATCTTAAAAATTAAAAATTTAACCTAACAAAATGTTATTTCCTAAATTTCCTAGACTTCTTATTTTTTATATTTTTCCAAATTTCTATTTTTGTGTGTGTTTTTTCTTATTTCTTATTTTTTGTATTCTCTTAAAATTCTTATTCTTCTAAATTTTTTAATTTTTTGGGATTTCTTTAATTTCCTATTTTTTTTGTGCTTTTCCTAATTTAGAACCTATTTAGAAAAGAAAGAAAAATAAAAATAAAAATAAAGGGAGCAAAAATTGGGTGCCTACATAAAGAAAGAAAGAAAGAAAAGTAAACAAGGCAAAAGATTAAAGCAAAAGTCAACCTTATCTTATCTTATAAATTTGGATCAATTCAATCACATGTGATATAAAGAAAAAATACACTTGGCAGCCGTGACTTAAGAACAGGAAAAGGAAGAAAACAAAATAAAAAGAAAAAGAAAAAGAAGAGGGAAAAGATAAAGAAATAAATAAAATTATACTTCTTGACTTTTCTTTAAGTATTTCCAATTTTATAAATAATAATTGAAATAAAATATGATATAATTATGGAGAAAATATAGGATATGAAATTAATATTTACTATATAATACATAAACATAAAATATGCAAAAAAAATTATATTTAAATAATTAAATCAATATAACACTAACACACATATATATACATACATGTGAAGTCACAATAATCATAAAATGATACTTGTAAATTTGGTAATTTAATTAATTTATTTGTGACTCATTATGTTTATAAATATTTAGGAGTTATCTCTACTTATTTATTAACAATTTTACGTAATTTCAAGTATCGATTGATAATTGTATCTAATTAGAGCTTTATTACCATCAAAGTAAATTTATATATTTTGTCAACTTAAAGTATTAGTTTTAGAGTTTTTTATTAGGTTTGGAGTCAATCTCTTATAATTATGTATATATAAGTTTTAGGATTTTTATACGTGATTGAGGTTTTGATTAATATATTAGTGTTTTTCATATTTGTCTTAGGTTTCATAGTTAAAATTTTAATCGGTTTTAAATTTATCGATTTTATTAACATAGAAAAATGATCTAGAGTATTCGAGTTTGACTCTATACTTAAAATGCTAAATTTGCAAGGTTTACAATAGTTATTATGTGTCCTTAAGAATTATCACATGTGAGAAACTTTAAAACAATGCCAACTTATGTCACTTTCATATTATCTTTTTTATCTTTTCCCTTTTTCTTTTCCATTTCTTCTCACCGATGGCTACATGTACCCCTCTAGAAATCACTCTTACTTTCTTTTTCTTTTACAAACTTAAGTCAAAAGTCAAGCTTCCCTTTTTCCTCATTTGGACTAACATTGTTCCTCTCTCTTTCCCATTACTATTCTTTTCTTTTTCTTCCTCTTTCCTTCAGTCACTATTAAATTTCTAACTCCTACAATGTTGTTCACTCCCACCATCATCTTTCCATCAACTTTAAGAAGAAGAAGGAGGGCATTTTTCCAATAATTTTCAAGATAAAAGAGTAATTAAACTAATACTTTACAACCTTTATGTTGTATTTGAATTCTTTTTATAATATAAGTTAGATGTATTCTTTAGGTTCGCATATGTAATTTTGTAATATTTTATATATTAAGAACATATATAGGAGTTTTATTTTGAAATAAAATTTTATGTACATGTATTTGAATTGTATGGCTAATTCTTCTTCTTCATGTTTATGTATGTATATGCTTGAATATATTTCACTATATGTACACATATGTTATATTCACTTAGTTTTATATATATATATAAGTATAGTACAAGTACATACACATAATATTAACTGTACTTACTTTATCATACATATGTGTAAAATAATTGAAAATAGTATAAATAGATATATAAATAAGTAATAAAATATGGAAGTAAGAGTGAACAACATTGTAGGAGTTAG
>JAMXBB010000431.1:0-10962 GCA_024138015.1 Lumnitzera littorea | reverse complement strand
AAAATAGGAAAAGTATGCTTAAAATAATAAAAATATCAATTATATGACTTAAATAATTATTAAATCATGAATATATTAAGAAAAAACTAAAATTAATATTTTATATTTTTTAAACAAAAATAATGAATTTTGTGATATTTTTATATCACAATTCAAACTATGAGTCATAATGTCCAAAATGGACCTTGCTACGAGAAAATACACTTGAAAACGATCAAAATAGACTATAAGTTCATAACGATCCGAGCTAAAATGAAAAAGTTATATGTGATTCGATAAAAAGCTCAAATCGACAATTTTGCATAACTAGGTGAAGTAAACCTTACAAATTACAATAGTAGTTTAGCATTAAAATTCCCAAACTTACAAATTTTTATTATCAGGTGATTTTAATATTGACCTTAAACTGCCACCAGATTACTACGACCCTTGAATCGACTATGGCTGAGTGAGTTTTTCCTAATGATTCTATACTTGTTTGTGTTTTTAGTTAGTGAATATAAGTTATGATCGATAAATAAACGTATATGGGGTTGGGTTATGCTTGTGTATGATAATTGTTGTTAATGATGAATTTACTTTAAATTACAATAATGTATTGATTGTTGCATAGTAGATTCACTAAGAATTAATTATTTGTAACTTGGAATGATCACTGAATAAATAAGACCTAATTTTATTTGACTAGAAAAGTTAACTTGAATCACGCATTATCATGCACCGCATAACTAATTCCAACTATTACATTACACGAAGGTAGCGAGAGGCCATTCATGGGTTAATTATTAATTGTTATAGATTTTGTATGGTACATACGTACGATATGACCTTACCTTGGCTCGTGGGATGACTAGGCGTTGGAGGTACCAACCGCCTAGTTAAGGGTTGAGTCTAGAGGCTTTCATTTAAGGGTGAATGAGGGTTGTATAAACCTATTCACAATCATATATAGAACTCGTTTTGATAAAACTGATAATGGATATACCATTACATTTTAAATACGAAATGTAGAGTTTCATTATGAGATAAGTTCTAATATGATACCCGGATTTAACTGTGCCGATGTATCTCCAACCCTGACTTTAGAAGGCGTTAAATATGAGTTACATGTAGTACCTAGTCACCTGTATGTATTTATTTAGCATACTAATTGTCATGCATTCATTTGATTGAACTTAATTATTATATAACTTGATTACTGTATGGTTGAGGGAAATAATCTTACTGAGCTAATTAGCTTATACCCTTGTAGTTTTCTTTCGCAGGCTGAGTTATTTACGTAGTCGGGCCAACGTATGGCTAAGGTTAGTGTTCTACACGAGGTCAATGTGGGAGCTAGATGTGATCAAAGAGTACTACTGATAGTTTATAAAGTTGATTATGTAATCGAGTAATACTAGTTTGACTTAAGACATGTTTTAGACTTTTTATTTGTAAATTCTTATATAAATAGACTATGTATTATGTTTTTATAATTTATTATTTATCATGAAATGATATTGCTTATGCTTACGCACTCATGGTAGTTAGGTGTAGCTGTAGCCTTGTGTATCGTATAAAAGGGTCATCGATTGTAAGGGAATTCAATTTGCAATCCTTTGTAAGGGAATTCAATTTGCAATCCTTTGTTTTTATTAAAACTACCACGACTAACCCCTTCGGTTCGTGACAACAAACCTAGGAAACCTTCAAGGTACATCAAGTATTTTATTAAAACTTATTGGTTTTTAGAGGAAAAAGTTAGATTGATTTTAAATCCCTCTTGATAGTGTAACTCATTTGAAGAAAGGAATTGAAAGGCTTACACAATCTTTGGAGACTTCCAATAGTAAGTGAAGAGTCAATTATAGAATTTAAGTTTTGATTAAATCTAAGTGATATGCTTTAATATTTTAGGGTTATGCGTTGAATGGCTATAGGAAAATGAAGAAACTCGAAAGAATTGTCAAAAATCAAGGTAAAATATCCCTTATAGCATAGATTTTTCTTATAATATTTCTATTTAAGAAGATCATGGTGATGATTTGGTGGTTAAAGTAATAAAAGTAATGGAAAAGTTTGATGTTGATGGAGTAAGTATGAAATTTGAATTAAGGGTTCAAAGATGTACAATTTGTGATGCATTGCTAATGAGGTTTTTGTTGAGGAGTCAGATTAGTTTTAATAATTTAAGGGTGTTTTGATCTATGCGTTGAAATGTTAGAGGATAAAATAAGTTTAGAAAGGTTTTTGGCAAAAAAAAAAAAAGTTTGACCAAAAAGCTACACAACCAAAAGATACTACTGTATCCTTAGTCTTGTTCCTTACAATAGGCGACATGGGCTAGCATACCGAAAAGTTACACGATCGAAAGATATGATTGTATCCTTAGTCGTGTCCCTTACAGTAGTGAAGTGTAACTCAGTAAGTTATACTGCCAAAAAGGTACGCTTGTATCCTTAACCGTATCCTAAGCTTTACTCCTTTAAGTTGAGTTTTTCGTCTTCTTTTTGTTTTATTCCTTTATTACATCTAAAGTAAACCCCTTTAATGTATTATTAAGTGAATTTAAGGAGATTTAAATGGTTTAAAAGTAAGTTTTAACTAAAAGTCATAATTTATTCAATATTTAAAGAAGTTTAATAAGTATTTATTGTTTCTAGGATTTAAAGCTAAGTTTGATTCATTGGTAACGAATTCCAAATATCCAAGTACATGACACTTGCTTGTTGTATGTAAGTGTTAGGATAGCAAAAATTAAAATGATTTAAATATATATTTGACTTATGTTTATTTTTGTTGCTTATATTTAGCTCATCCTACGAGCTTTGACTGGTAGATCCTTAGGGGGCTAACTTAATGATCCTTACGACGCATTGTCCTTAGTGGAGTCTCACTTGAAAATGATTTGAGGTAAATCTACATGTTGTAAAAGGGCCCGAAGAGACATGCACAAACGCTAGGTTGTGATATATTGATGATGTGATCGGGTTGTGAGGACCACTATTGTATGTTTGTGTTACTCGCTTAAAAGTTAAGATAAATGAATGAATTTTGTAGATTACTTACTTGCATTTTCTACGTATGTGAATATTATTGTTTGATTATACACTTATATGGTTATGTGTTACATACTAGGATTCAGCTCGCTTTATCATATTTTCAAATGCGGGACCTATAATTATACTACTTGACTTTAGTAACTTATGGAGCTAATTATTACTATCTTAAGAATGGGAAGAGCAAAGACGACATATGGTATCGAAGAATATCCTAAGAAATTAATTGATAAGATTATTTAGTCTTATGCGGTAATGATAATTGATTGAGCATTAACATTGCTTAACTAGAAGTTATTCTAACAATATTTGGAGATCTAATTATATAAGATTATTTAAAGACTTTTATAGTATTTTTGGAGTTTTTATTCAAATGTTACGCCTGACATGTCGTTAGAAACTATGGACACACAACAGTCTATTATGTCCTAGGTTATGAGGCATTATAGTTGGACCCGAGTTCCAATCACTCCAGCCTCTAATCCACCTAATAACCTCACACGGTGATCAATATTACTTTCTTTCTTTTTTTATTCATCCTATGCCACGAGTGTAAATGTGAATAATATACGTAGTCTACTCACTTCTAAGCAATAGACTCTAAGACACAGCCCATTGCTATGCAATTGGTGTCTCTAGTGCCAAGTAAGCCTACAAGTTAGGGCAAGGCCTTATTGGATGTATGTACCACATGAAAAACTTAAGTATAATAATCATGACCCCTGTAAGACCACTCCATCCCACACGCATAGTGTAACGGCTGGTAAGTCCTTGCTGATGCATGGTATGCATGACTATTTAATTTATTGAATCAAATATAGTTAGGTTCAATTTATTTAAGTGGTCAAAGAATCATCGTAGAAAACCATCATATAAAAAAGATACTATTAATTTATCACTCAATTTGATTAATATATCTTAAGTTGTTTTAGCAATCAAGGTGAATAATAACCAGTCACGTACATGATTCCCAATTCTCCAGGCAACCAATTAATAATAGTTATACAATTAAGTGCAACTAATCTATAAGCATAATCAAGTATAACATTCATCTGAATACTCACCTGGTCAGGTCGTCCTATAATTGTAATAATTCAAGGGCAAGTTCGCATCAAGGTTGGTATCACCTAATATTAATGTAAGCCCCAAAGTTAAGCCAATTGGCCATAGGATTGAACTAAGAACATAAGATTTTGAACGATCAGTTAAGGAATCCGATCAAACCCCAAATTATAAACTATTGAGAGAAATATTAGTAAAAATGACCCCTTAAACTTGAATTTAAGAAAATAAGAAATAAAATAGGAGACTATAAAATTTTTAAATTTTAAGCATAATAATTGCTAATTACTGAAAAAGCAAAAAGTGTAATCTAATAACTAATAAATTACTAGAGATAGATTATATGTATACTAAAAATAATAGAATGACCTAAATAATATTTAAGAATATTTATTTGTACTATATATGAATTTACATGTAAGTATAAATACGCGTAATTACTTAAAATACGCGAAATGTGCTTAAATAATACTAAATGCTTAAAGAAAATTCATAATTAATTAAGGAAAAATAAAGAAAAATCAGGAAAAATCATGAATCATACAGAATTGGGTCGTGGCAGTTGGGAAAAATAAGAAAAAATTCGGCCAATTAAAATAAGACAACATAAAAGCCAAAAATCAAGGGATAAAGCAATTGTCTTGTCCCATTTAATGCACAATAAATCCCCTAAAGCCCTATAAATAGCAGGAAAAATCACAGAGCTCATTTGGGCAATTTGGAAAGTGAGAAAAATAGAGAGAGGCGAAAATTGAGAAAAATATTCAGTTTAGAAAAAAATTAGAAAAAATTGTGCAATTAGGGCTTTCAAAGGGAACTCATACTAGATAAGCAGCTGGAAGTGGACAGCGCCCAGGCCGGCCGACAAGGCCACGGCGGCCCGCAGTGGCCGGAGCCACCCAAACCGGTGAGTCCAATTTCCAGGCCGATTCTTGTATAATTTTGTAAAAATAGTAAATATTATTATAAAATTATGAATTTTGTTATTCTGAGATATTTTTATATGTAGTTTGTAGGAAAAATATTATTTTGATGAAAACATGCCCCGTAATATATGGTCTTTAAGAAATCATGCAAAACCGAGCACATTTTGGTTTAGAAATAAATGACCTTAGGAGTGTAGTTTCAAGCCCAAAATTTTTGTGTAGATTACTCAGATGATATAGAACAGTGCTATGAAGCCCGTTTTCAAAAATTAATTTTCAAAATTTTTAGATAATTTTTAGGCCCTAAAATGAGGCATAAAATGGGTAATTTAAGGTTAATTAAGTAATCAAATTATTAATTACTGACTTAGTGAATAAGTAGATGTTTTAGGATGTGGAAATCTGATAGAGTATGATACTTGTAGCATTTAGGGTGTTAGATGTAATTATTAGGTTAATTATGTAGTAAATGAGTAATAAGAAAAATAGTTAATTTTGTAAATTAGGGAAATTTGGAGTAAAATCTGATTTAGGATGAATTTAGACATTTTGAAATAATAAGTGATGTTTAGGGATGATAATTAAAGTGATAGAAATATTAGAAGTGCAATATATACATAATAGGCAATAATGCATAATATGTAATTTTTGGAAATATACTAAATAGAAAATATTAGAATAAAAATTGATATTATGAGAATAATAAAAATGTACAATAAATCTGATAGGAAACTTGAATTTATGGAATTATATGAAAAATGTAAAAAATTTCTCACATTAGGAGTAAATTTGGTACACAAATAAGGATTTAAGTGTACCGAATGGAATAAAATACTAATTAGAAGTAACGATGGTATTTAGGAGATCGAGAACTAATGTGATTAATTTCACATTATGGGTTGAAACGGATTTCTAGGGTTGGAATCTAAAACATTACTTAGAAATCGAACTAAAAACTTAATTTAGAAATCAATTCGAAAACCAAAGCTGAATCTAACCCCAAACCTAGAATAATTAAAAAAGACTTAATACCTAGATAATTAGGCATATTAAACCTTAAACAAAACCTAACAATAAGTGTTATAGGATAAAATGAACTTATAATATTTATATGAAAAGCTAAAACCACGTTCGTGTTATAGGGATGATCGGCGATGGCCTGAGCAAATCGGACCTCGAGTGAGTAAGCGAGGAGTCGAGGTAAGTTGGGATTAATACGATGCTGTATTTTGGAGGCTTAAGATTATCCTTGGTTATGCTTGTTAGATAGTTGAATGTGTGCATGTGCTTGATTATGGTTGATGCTATGATTCTGTTTGTTGCTTTGGCACATATTGTATGAATTATATGAAAGGATTGATCGCCTTAAACTGGACTTAATTAAATATCCGACCAGTAATCATAATCGGACATGCATTGTAACCCGTTAGGGGAACTTAGGACTCTCCAGCTAAATACCGACTCCTTTGGAAGGGATAGCGCAGGATTGCAAAATGGTCCCTTCTTCATCCTTAGTCGAACTAAGTGACAGGAGAGGAGGTCGCGGCGAGGGTGAAGACAGCGGTTCAAAGGTAGTCACGGGAGGAGCAAGGTCTCCATTACACAAGCCTGGGTTTGGTCGTGAGTTGTTGCATTACGGCAACTCCTCAACCCAGATTAGAGCGGGCGCAATTTCTCTAATCTCACGACGGGCTGGATAACGTCGTGCGATGGCATTTGCTTGCACATGCATTGCACCTAATAAGTGATTGAAAACCTTGTTGTGTGTATGGTATAGTTTTAAGTCCTCCGTCCTAACTTACTGAGCTGTGGTTGCTCACATTCCTATAGACGTCGTGCAGGTGCTGGCCAAGAAGCGGCAACAACTACTCTGAAGCTAGCAACTGCTGGATCCTAGGGAGTGAGGAAAAATATTGAAGAATAAACACATAATTTTAAGGTCTAAGTTTTTATTTTAGACTTATTTTTCCTTTCCGAATGATGTAATAATTTAGAAAAATACTATAGAGAAATATTATAAACTTTAACTGCAATAACTGAATTATAACATATATATATAATTTCTCACTTTTACAGGTAAATGATTTATTTAAATTACAAACTTTCTACTTCAAAGCGGGTTAGTTGTGAACGCCTTGTGTAGATCAGGTCTAAGATAGCAGTTATAAGGCCAACTTCTATCTTAGGATGGCTTATACGGCGAGGCTGTTACGACTCTGCCACTTCGGGGCGTGACAATTAACAAAGGAGAATACTAATAAGTGTTTGAATAACTGCTTATTAAATTGCCTAAATTCACGATAATTCTCAATTACTACTAAAACTTGTTTTTATCATAACTTTCTTATTATAACTATGATTTTCGCATTCTTACAATCATTTTTGAATTTAGATTATGTATGGTCTATTTTGACATATTGTAACAGCAATTTTTAGTACTGGTCCAAAAAGTTACGGACCTCTTAATTGTTAGGCTTATTGGTTCGATTTTGAATGATCTTGGTCTTTAACTTGTATTTCTCCAATTCTTAATGGGTTCTAAATTCTTCTTTGGGGTGTATTTAGGATTAATTTCTTATGGGTCCATGTTAAATTATTGATCCAACTTTACCCTTTTTATTATTGGTGTCTCTTGGTTGGGCTTTTAGGCCTTGTTGCTAAGGCATCTTAAGTTAGGCTTTCTATTTGCCCTTTTGGGCTTTTTAATTGGTTCAATTAGGCCTTAGATCTTATTTATAAAATCTACAAATGCTGGTTTCTTAACTCTTTATGTTCAAAGCTTATCAATTTTGGCCTGTTTTGTAGTCTTCGAGCCATTTAGGGCTTATGACTTAGGCTCGACATGCTTATTTAGGTCTAAAAATTATTTAATCATATTTCTAAATAATTATTTTTAAGTTAGGGTTAGTTTTGTCGAAGGTGTTTTTAGGGCTTGTTCAAGTCGGTTTTAGGCCCATAACACATTTTTTTTACTCAGTTTCACCTTTTAGTGTCTTAGTATGATAGCTACACTACCTAAATGAGTCTTAAATCACTTTAATTTTGTCTAAAACATTATTATAAGTGAATATGGATGTGGGGTCATATTTTTAAAGGTCTTGTTAAGCTTTCAAATGAACATTTTTGTCAAGATTTTTATTTAAACAATATATATACATCCTAAAGGGATATAAGGAAATATTTCTAAGTTAAGTTAACATGAATAAGACTAAGGGAACCTAGAGATACCCCTAAAATATCTTACATCCAGCATACATACATGAGTAAAATAGAGTTTTGCTTCATCATCTTACAAAATACAAGCTTACATTTTTGCTCATAAAGACATATGCTCAAGCCCTCATATTATACATAAAGGATTTTTCCTCATAACTACTTCTAAAAGAGTCTAGAAACTTAGAAAACTATAAGAAAACATACATATACATTTTTATACCCTCATTTTGATCCTAAAACACATCTTCAAAGAAAACATAAAAAAGGAAAGCTAGTCGAAGAGATTTTACTACACTTGGTGAAAGAGATGGGTGATGTCTAGATGGTGGCTCTTCTTACTTTGTCTCCTTTTCTTTTGGTGTCCTTAGCTTCCTTTCTCTAGTTAGCTTCATTGCTTAAACTCCCATGGTGTGATGAAGTAAAATAAAATAAAATAAAAAAATAGGATGGTGGCATTTGCTAGATGGGGTGTTAGCTTATAGGGAAGTGTTATGTGATTTTGGTTTTCTTGTAAAGTCTAAAAACTTAGATGGAAGTATGGTGGATGTTCTTTGTGGTTTTTGGAGAGTGAATGAAAATAAAATGAAGTATGGATGTCGGTAATGGATGAGTGGCCAGTTGGGAATTGGAAAGGGAGAAGTGTTGTATGTTTTTGAAAATGTGAAATGTGAGAATAAAGGAAAACAAAGTTGATGGGAAAGGGAAGAGGGAAGTGGCCAATTGGGAAATGAAATACATGGAGGTTTCATGTTTTCCAACTTTTGCATATTGATAAGATAGATTGATAAGGTGAGATGACAAGTCAAATAGGAGTATAGCCATGATGTTATTAGGTTAACAAAATATGGTGGCTAGAAAATGATTATTCTTAAAATGACAAGGAGTAAGATTTGGAAATTGGAAATTGTCATGACCCTAAAGGGGGGGCCTAGTAGAATTGCTTAAAATTTTCATATCACGTATGCACTCATAATATAGAAATCATCTTTAAAGTTAGAGATTGTAAGACTCTAAACAATTAGTTACTAAATTTTTCGATTTTTAATTTAATTAACTTACTCTAACATATAAGTAACTATGGATATCCGATATTCTACAATCCACTAAAATCACAAAGAATTGATATCCCTTACCAGTTGCTAAGATGAGGTAGTAAAGTTCTAAAACATAAACTTATGAAAGTCATAAAATCTAAATATAGTATCAACAATTATATGTAATAATTCAAACCGTTTACACAGTCCATCCTTAGATTATAACTTTTAAGCACCTCGATGTTGATACTCAACACTCAGCTCTTAACCTATCTTGGATTATCTAGTAACTTACAAGAGAAAATTGTTGGGGAGTAAGCTATATAAGCTTAGTGAGTTATCCCTCATATTATACTAGCAAGCAGGTTATCAAACAATTTATTACCAAATATATGAATGCATGAATAAGTAATATGTCAAACAATATATATGTAGTTGACCGGTGTTGCATATAACATCGGATTTAATGCCCTCCAAAGTAAGGGTTAGAGATTCATCGGCACCAATCACAACTAAGCTCTAGCACTTGGGGTTCTTAACCATAAATTAAAATTTTGTATTTCACATAGTACATCTTCATTTCATAGAAATCCAGAAATACACAAAATCCCAAGTCTAGCAATAAGGTGGCCCCTATAGTCCACACTCACACCCTACAGTGGTGGTTTCTAGACTCGACTCCTAGCCACCCACTAAACATCTCCGGTGCCAGGTAAACTTGCAAGCTAAGGATAGGGTCTTGTTGTATCAATGCTCCTACACTGTACTAATCAAATCATATGAGAATCCATCCCTCCAAAGCCCTTCATTACCAACCATGTAAGGTGATAGCTAGAACATTATATGCAATGTTTGTGCTTATGCATGATCCATATAATTTAAGTTAAGTCGTATGTGATTAAGTCAATTTATGAAGTGATCAATCAATATCAACAAGCCATTCAATTATGCAGTAATAAATCAAGTAGCCAACTACTCAGCTATTATGTTTCACAATACATAACAATATTCAAGCACATGTAGAACCCGAACCCCCATGCATCAAGTTATTAATATTTGCTTTCGGTGCATTAATTACAAATATAAAATAAGTATAGAGTCATCGAGAGTACTTACTTAGTCATTGAGTTTATCAACGGTCGTAATAGTCCACTGGATTAATCGATATTTGTATCGGGATCACTTGACATTTAGGGGATAAGAAAGTAATAAGTGTTTGAGATAAATAACTAAGCTATTCCTATATTTAGCACTAACTACTTAAATTAATTATCTATTCTTATGAAATGCTCGATTCGAGCTTTTCTGTTAATCGCATTTAACTTTTTTAATTTAACTTTGATTTTTATGAACTCATAGTCGTGTTTTCGGATATACTTTCTCGTAGCGGGGTTCATTTTGGACATTGCAACCTGTATTTTCTATTATGATGTAAAAATATTATGAAATTCATCATTTCGACTTTAATAATTATAAAATAATAATTTAAGCTTTCTTTGTATATTTATGATTTAATAATTATCTAAACTTTATATTTTGTAATTTTCTTACTTTTAAGTCTATTTTACTATAATTTACTTATTTTTGCTAATTTTTAGGTTTAAGACTTCTTTAATTCATTTTTTAATACTTTATTAATTTTATAATTAATTAATTATTTTATTATTACTTTTAATTACGAATTTT
>JAMXBB010000430.1:0-10992 GCA_024138015.1 Lumnitzera littorea | reverse complement strand
ATTTGACCTTGGTGTTCTTGGGTGCTCCGGTGGCCGGCGGCGGCTGGGCAGTTGTCGGAACGCCTAGACGCTGGGGGTACTACTTGGTGGTGGAGTGGCGTAATAGCAGATCAAAGGAAACACTAAGAACTAACCTTGCTCGGTGATTGTTCTTTTTTTTTTTCTTTTTTTCTTTTTTATTTTCTACGATTTTTTCCTGATTTTTCTTTCTGTTGTTTTTGGTTCCAAACTGCTAAATGTTGTCATTCTGCTGCTAGGATAATTTTTATAAAGTTCTTTCACTACCTATGGATTTTTCTTTATTTTTTTCTTTTGTTTTTTCCTACTTTAACTAAGCATGCGGTGTCATTTGCTGAAGATTTGCTTTTTGAATTAGCAAATTCTTCTCCTAATCTCCTGCCACACATCTTGTCCAGCAATCTCCAATGTTATTTGATTAATTTTTCTTTTTCTTTTATTAAATAATTACTTAAATATAGATATTATATGTTAGAATTAGTTATTTAATTAATATACAAGTTCATACCCTATGTAAATAATATGTGAAATATATAACTTTACTCATATAATTAAGTTTCTAGCATATCTTTTATTTTTAGGATACATTCTAAAGTTAATTTCATGAATTCAACACAATAAATATATAATTACACATTTTTAGATTAATTTACGAGTATAATTATTATTTATACCGGGTATACTAAAAAAATTACGTGTATTTTAATATAGTAAATTATACTAATTATCTCATTTTATAGCTCAATTAATTTATCTCTAAGTTCTCGTTGCAATCTAAGTTCAATTTTAGGAGTTCCGAACATTTTAGTGCTTTATTAAATATTCCAATTTCTAAGGGCAAAATTGGGATTTCGGGTCATTATTACTAAAATCTAACTTCACTATAATATTTCGACTAACTTTTTCATTCTAGTCACAAAGTTTAGGCTCAATTGGATAAGTTACCCTAAAAGCCCTAAATCTGAGCTCGGTTGTCCTAAACTCAATTTTGAGAGCTTACAGCATGTACTCTCCACGAGGTTCTCTCTTCCCCTTAGTACACTTACATACTTCACAACAATCGACTACCTTATAGACATCCTTAACCAATAAAAATTCTCTTTTAACGATTAGATGTCTTGACCTCCCCAAAGTGGCTTGAAAGTGCACTGCTATGAGTTTACCAGACTAATAGTTTACGTATGGAGCAATTTAGAATACATAGCCTACGATCCTTGAATAGATAGCCATCTTTAAGATAATATCCTCCTACAACTAGTCCTACACCATACTGTTCAACAATGGAACCGAAGTGAGGGTCATTAGCATATTGCTCAGTAATGAATGAGAATCCCAATAGTTTTGTTTGCAAAGTGGTTAGCAAGGTTTGTTGTCATGATAGAGTGTCGGCAACCACATGTGCGCTTCTCTTCTTGTGCTGAATGACATATGAGAAACCTTTCATGAACTCTAACCACTTAGCTTGTCTCTTCGAAAGCTTGTTTTGACTCCCAAGATGCTTCGATGATTTGTGGTAAGTGTAAATAACAAACTCTCGTAGTAGCAAGTAATGTTGTCGAATGGTAAGAGCTCGAAAAAGGGAGTACAACTCCTTTTTGTACACAGAATAGTTTAAGGCAAGGCCACTCAGTTTCTCACTATAGTAAGCAACGGGCCGTCGTGCTTACATCAGGACAGCACCAATTCCAAACCCTGATGCATTGCACTCCAATTCGAAGGGCTTGTCAAAATTTGGTAATGAAAGACATGTGCCGAGGTGAGCTTCTCCTTAACTTCCCTAAAGCTTCACTTAGCTCGATCATTCTACCTGAACCCTTCATTCTTCTTTGTCAACTCAGTTAATGAGGCAGCTACTATGCTAAAGTTCTTAATAAATCGCCTATAAAAAAAAGCTAGGCCATGGAAACTTTGGACTTCAATGATATTCTTCAGCGTTGGCCATTGCAAAACAACTAGGATCTTCTCCTCATCTGCTCATATTCTTTCTCCTGATACTACAAACTCTAGGAACATCACCTCTTTCTGATGGAACATGCAATTCTTTACATTCTCATACAACTTCTCAACTTGTAGAATACCAAATACTTCGCGAAGATGTTGAACATGGTTGTTCAAATCGGTATTATACACTAATATGTCATCGAAGTACAAGACCACACATCTTCCAAGAAGAGAGCGCATTACATGATTCATTAACCTTATAAATGTGCTTGGTGCATTATTAAGTCTAAATGGCATAACCAATCATTCATAAAGTCTATGCTTAGTCTTAAAGGCAGTCTTCCATTCATCACCCGGCCTCATGCGAATTTAGTAGTAGCCACTTCATAGATCCATCTTTGAAAATATCTTTGCTCTATGAAGCTGATCCAACATGTCATCGAGCCTTGGTATTGGGTATTTGTACTTGATAGTAATTCGATTGATCGCTCGACTATCAATGCACATACACTATGAACCATCTTTCTTCGAAATTAGTAGAGTTAATACAGTACAAGAGCTCATGCTCTCCTTTACATATTCTCACTTAATGAGTTTGTCTACCTATTTTTTCAGCTCGGTGGCCTGCTTAAGGTTCATCCTATATGCAGGTCAGTTAGGTAGGGCGATGCCTGGCTATAAGTCAATACGGTGCTCAATGCCTCATATTGGTGGCAATCCTCTAGGTAGTTCCTCCAGAAACAGGTTAGAAAACTCACTTAGCAAGCTTTGGATCTCTTTTGGAACATCCTATAATTCCCTCATCTCCATCAATCTTCCAACCAACAAAAACATAGGTTCATCAGCCTTCTTAGCAGATCGAAGCTCTCTTCTGCTCATGATTAAGGTCTTTTTCTTAGTAGCTCGAGTGAGCTGGTTAAGGGTTTCATTTACTTATGATAGGGTCAGGGGTTGCAACACAATCTTCTTTTCATCCTTAACAAAGGCATAAGTGTTCTTATACCTGTCATACGTAACACATCGGTCGAACAACCAAGGCAGTCCAAGTAGTAGATGTGAAGCTCCCATGGGGATGACATCACATACCACTTCGTCCCTATACACATTCCCAATACTGAACGGTATGGCCACTTGTTCAATTATGTACAAAGTACCCTTATCACGAAGCAAATATAGCTTGTAAGGTAAGGGGTGCTTTAAGGTCAATAGACCTAACATCTGCACAAAGAATTGTGTGACCATGTTGTAAGCCCCAAAGTTCAGCCAAGTAACCGTAGGATTGAACATAGAACTCAAGGTTTAGGGCGATCGGTTAAAAGATCCGATCAAACCCAAATTATAAACTATTTAACAAGATACCAGTAAAAATGACCCTGTAAACTTAAATTTAAGAAAATAATTAGTAAAATAGGAGACTATAAAATTTTCAAATTTCAAGCATGATAACTGCTAATTACCAAAAAGGCAAAAAGTGTAATATAATAACTAATAAATTATTAGAGACAGATTATATGTATACTAAAAATTTTAGAATGACCAAAATAATATTTAAGAATATTTATTTGTACTATATATGAATATACATATAAGTATAAATACGCGTAATTACTTAAAATACGCGAAATGTGCTAAAATAATACTAAATGCTTAAAGAAAATTCATAATTAATTAAGGAAAAATCAAGAAAAATCAGGAAAAATCAGGAAAAATCATGAATCATCCAGAATTGGGTCGTGGAAGCTGGGAAAAATAAGAAAAAATTCGGCCAATTAAATTAAGACAACATAAAAGCCAAAAATTAAGGGATAAGGCAATTGTCTTGTCCCATTTAATGCACAATAAATTCCACAAAGCCCTATAAATAGCAGGAAAAATTACAGAGCACATTTGGACAGATACAAATCAGAGAAAATTAGAGAGAGTTGAAAATTCGAGAGAAAATCCAGAAAATAAAAAAAATAAGAAAAACTGTGCAGTTAAGGGTTTTAAAAGGAACCCACACCAGACGAGGAGCTGGAAGTGGACGGCCACCACCACCACACGGTGGTGGCAGCGCTCAGGCCGGCCGACAAGGCCACGGCGGCCCGCGGTGGCCGGAGCCACCCAAATCGGTGAGTCCGATTTCCAGCTCGAATCTTGTAAATTTTTGTAAAAATAGTAAATATAATTAGAAAATTATGAATTTTGTTATTCTGGGATATTTCTGTATGTAGTTTGTAGGAAAAATATTATTTTTATGAAATTATATCCCGTAATATATGGCCCCTAAGAAATCGTGCAAAACCGAGCACATTTCGATTTAGAAATAAATGACCTTAGGAGTGTAGTTTCAAGCCCAAAATTTTTGTGTAGATTACTCAGATGATATAGAACAGTGCTATGAAGCCCTTTTTCAAAAATTAATTTTCGAAATTTTTAGATAATTTTTAGGTCCTAAAATGAGGCATAAAATGGGTAATTTAGGATTAATTAAGTAATTAAATTATTAATTTCTGACTTAGTGAATAAGTAGATATTTTAGGGTGTTAAGATCTGATGGATTATGATACTTATAGCATTTAGGGTGTTAGATGTAATTATTAGGTTAATTATGTAATAAATGAGTAATAGGAAATAAATAGTTAATTTTGTAAATTAGGGAAATTTGGAGTAAAATCTGATTTAGGATGGATTTAGACATTTTGAAATAATAATTGGTGTTTAGAGATGGTAATTAGGGTAATAGAAATATTAGAAATGCATTATGTGCATAATATGCAATAATGCATAATGTGTAATTATTGAAAATATAATAAATAGAAAATATTATAATAAAAATTTATATTTTGAGAATAATAAAGATGCACAATAAATCTGATAGGAAACTTGAATTTATGGAATTATACGAAAAATGTAAAAATTTGTCACATTAGGAGTGAATTCGGTACACTGATATGGATTTAAGTGTACCGAGTAAAATAAACACTAATAAAGGGTAATGATGGTATTTAGGTTACCGGGAAATAATGTGATTAATTTCACATTATGGGTTGAAACTAATTTCTAGGGTTGGAATATAAAACGCTACTTAAAAATCGAACTAAAAACCTGGTTTAGAAATCGATGCGAAAACCGAACCTGAACCTAACCCCAAACCTAGAATAATTATAAAAGACTTAATACCTAGATAATTGGGCATATTAAACCTTAAACAAAACCTAACAAGAAGCATTATAGGATAAAACGAACCTATAACAATTATATGAAAAGCTGAAACCACGTTCGTGTTATAGGGATAACCAGCGATGGCCTGAGCAAATCGGACCTCGAGTGAGCGAGCGAGGAGTCGAGGTAAGTTGGGATTAATACGATGCTATATTTTGGAGGCTTAAGATTATGCTTGGTTGTGCTTGTTAGATAGTTGAATGCGTGCATGTGCTTGATTATGGGTGATGCTATGATTCAGTTTGCTGCTTTAGCACATATTGTATGAATTGTATGTAATGATTGATCGCTCTAAATTGGACTTAATCAAATGTACGACTAGTAATCATAACCGAACATGCATGGCAACCCGTTAGGGGATTTAGGACTCTCCGGCCAAATACCGACCCCTTCGGAAGGGATAGCGCAGGATTGCAAAATGGTCCCTTCTTCATCCTCAGTCGAACTAAGTGACAGGAGAGGAGGTCGCAGCGGGGATGAAGACAGTGGTTCGAAGGTAGTCGCGGGAGGAGCAAGGTCTCCATTACACAAGCCTGGGTTTGGTCGTGAGCTGTTGCATTAACGGTAACTCCTCAACCCGGATTAGAGCGGGCGCAATTTCTCTAATCTCACGACGGGCCGGACAACGTCGTGCGATGGCATTTGCTTGCACATGCATTGCATTTAATAAGTGATTGAAAACCTTGTTGTGTGTATGGTATAGTTTTAAGTCCTCCGTCCCTACTTACTGAGCTGTGGTTGCTCACATCCCTATAGACATCGTGCAGGTGCTGGCTAAGAAGCGGCAACCAATTACTCTGAAGCTAGCAACTGCTGGATCCTGGGGAGTGAGGAAAAACATGTGAAGAATAAACACATATTTTAAGGTTTAAGTTTTTATTTTAGAATTACTTTTCATTTTGAATAATGTAACAACTAGGAAATGTATTACGGAGAAATATTGTAAACCTTAATTACAATAGCTGAATTATAGCATATATATATTTCCTCACTTTCTTAGATAAATGATTTATTTAAATTACAAATTGTCTACTTCAAAGCGGGTTAGTTGTGGACGCCTTGTGTAGATCAGGTCTAGGATAGCGGTTGTGAGGCCAACTTCTATCTTAGGGTGGTTTACATGACGGGGCTGTTACGACTCTGCCGCTTCGGAGCGTGACACATGTTAGTACAACTTCCTTCATTTACTATGATCGTGCACAATTGGTCTTTGATGGTACACTTGATATGGAATAGATTTTCCCTCTAGTCCTCCTCAAAGTTTGGCAAGAAACTCAGTACTCGTCTCGGGACTAGGGACATCACTTCTCCTGGGTTGGCATAGATGCAAGTCTCCTCTTCCTCTTCGGCCTCGGGCTTTCCAACCTCTTTCTCGGGCTTACTCTTGTTGGTGCTATCCATTACATCTCCTTAAAGCACCATAATGCGTCGGTTCAGATACTCAGTAGCCATGTGTCTGAAGCCTAAGCACTTGAAACACTTCACCTTACTAGTCTTTCATTCGGAGGTTTATACCTTCTCATATGTTCTTAGGGTCAGCCTAGCCTCAAATCGACTCAACTAATCAACTCATCCCTGCTAGCTAGCCTAGCTGTCATCAAGTTTGTCACTCTTGTCCTTGGCTTAATATGGCTTCCTTGGCTCAGCTCGAACAGGTCAACATAGTATTAGGGCTCGAGAGAATGTCGGCTTAAGTAGGCTCAAAATATTTCTCCTTTGTTTCTCGACTCTTTGCGTGATCTAAGGTATAAAATCTCTGTCCTTCCACGATATTGCGAATCTCATACTTGAGCTAAAAAATGAACCTTAATACTACATGACCCTTTGGTTCTTCCATGTCGGCTCTGATCATAAGTATCTGGAATTCTCTGACATAATCATTGACAAATCAACTTCCTTGGCGAAGCTCGTGCAACTTGGCAAACATATCTTATAAGTACATTTCGAGCACAAATCAACCCCTCAACAACCTTTTCATTTCGTCCCAAGTTCTAATACCTCATCTTCCATCCCTTGCCCGTACTGTATTTAGATTTTTCCACCACATTATTGCATACCCAATAAATTTCAGTACAACAAATTTAACCTTGACAGTATCCGTATACCTATAATAG
This sequence comes from Lumnitzera littorea, assembly GCA_024138015.1. NCBI lineage: Eukaryota > Viridiplantae > Streptophyta > Magnoliopsida > Myrtales > Combretaceae > Lumnitzera > Lumnitzera littorea. Next base: position 3,715 of record JAMXBB010000430.1, on the reverse strand, counting down.
TCAAACACCTTCTTAACCTTCTCTTCCCACTCTAAGTATTCATTGACATCTCCATTTCTATTGAAGGGCGGAATTTGAACCTTGATATTGTCTAACCTTCGAGGGACTCGACGTCCTCGTCCCTATGTTTGGTAATAATCAACTTCCTCTTCATCACCAAACCCTTCAACATTCAGCTCCTCTTCATCCTCCGCAATCTTCTCTAACTTTAGTCTTTGTCTAGCAGCTCCTCCAGTTCGAGGAGATCGAACTGAGTGATTAGTTCGATTGACTTAGTCATAGTGTCTCTCAGGGGCACCATCTTAGGGGTTTTGTTGCTGTACACCTTGGGGTTGTTGCCTATCAACTTACATTGCAATGACTAGACTCTCAACAAGGTTTATGAGTCTATTAAGTTTGTTATCAACGGACCTTGGGGTATTACTATCATTATGACCAAGACCAGGTTGAGCACCATTGCTCTAGTAGCTAATGACACCTTGAATACTCGATTCTGACATAGTATAATATTTTCCGAACAGATTATCAAACTATTAACAATTGTAGTACCTAGAGTTACTCAAACACAATAGAGACAAACTTGCCCTGTTTTCACAATGAAAAATAGAGTAAGAACAAAGTATCGATGAAATCATACTTACGAACACACAAGCACACTGAAGTAGCTATGGAAGGAACATAGTAGCCACGAACAGTAAGGCAAGCTAAAACTTCACTGCAACTTTACGTACTCCCTTGCGGAACCATACTTTGATACCAATAAAGTTGATACGTCTTTGAGGTTGAACACACAGAGAAACATTACAACAAATGAACCGAAAAGGAAAATAGAAAAGAAACTAGAAAAGTCCGGGCAGCTACTGATTGGATATGACTCACCACTTGATCCTACTCAGCCTATAATTTGCTAGATATGACACACCGATTCGAATTAAAGGTTCACTCGCCACTACTCATTACTAAAGGGAATAGATAAGAATGGAATGATAACAAGAACACTAAGGTTTATTAAAGCGAGTAATTTTGTATTTAAAGCTGAATGTCTATGTACAAGGAAGGTAGGGGTTTATATACTTGTCAATTAGGGTTATTTTACATGTATGAAAAGACAAAAGGATATTTTACAATTACATTATATGAATCATATTAAAAAGGGGTAAAAAGGATAAAGAATATCCAGTACGGAAAAGAAAAAATCATTATAGAACGTTATGTCAGAAGATACGTATTGCTTGATGGCTGTACGTCAAGAGTATGATACAACATAGGCAAAAATAGGAAATGGTGATAGTCAAGGGCCAACTTGATTTGGATCAGGTTAGGAGCCGATCAGTCTAGTTAATAAGTCAACTGAATTGGAGTTAGGCATCAGTGGTCGGTTAGAGAACTCGGTTTGGTTAGCTTTTCCTATGTTACCTTTTGGGTCAGGACTTCACAATTGGGTAGAAGCATATTGGACACACGTGAGGATCTGCAGACAGGTCGGCTGGAGGTCGGCTCGAGATAGGAGTCCCCGTTTTGACTATGGCTTAAAGTTAGTATTTTCCGTGCGAACCCTTAAAGTCCTCTAGCTCAGCTTCTTGTGATCAGTCCAAGGGGTTGATTCCCATCAAATATGAATATGATACAAACCTGATTTGGAATGGGAGTTTATGAAATTACATAAAAAATGTAGATTATTCTTACATCGAGAGTAAATTTAGTAGTTAAATTAAGATTATAGTGTACCATATGAACTAGAGTACTAGTTAGAGACTAAATATGATATTTAGGATACTCGAGCATAATGTGATTAATTTTACATTATGGTTTAAAATGCGATCTTAAGATTACATATAACACCCATAGTTAGAACTGAATCGAAACCAGATTTGCAAAACGGAATCAGAACCCAGCCTAAATTAAGAATAAGTGTGAAAGAAAAAATCCGAATGATTAGATACAATAAAACCCTAAATTGAAGATAATAATAAGAATTTTAGAATAAAACATATCTATGGTAATTAAGTAGAAACTAAAACAATATTTATATTATAAGGATTATCGGCAATGGCTTATGCAAGTCGTACCTTGAGTGAGTGAGTAAGCAAGCAAAGAGTCTAGATAAGTTGAGATTAATATGTTATTATATTTCGTAGTACTGATTTGTAGTACTCGGAGGCTTAAAATTGTACTTAATTGTGTTTGTTAAATAGTAGACTATATACATGTGCTTATTTTTTAGTATATTTGTGTAATTTTGGTTTATTGCTTTGGCTTGTATTTGTGTGATTTGTTGAAATAATTGAACACCTTAAATCGGATTTAACTAAATATATGACTTGTAATTCTAAATCAAACCTACATAGCAATCCATTAAAAAAAAACTTAGGGTTCTTCGGCTAAATATCAACCCCTTCAAAAGGGATAGCGCTTAATAGCATAATTGGTCCCTTCTTCATCCTTAGTCAAACTAAGTGACAAGTGATGAGATCGCAGTAAGGGTGGAGTTAATGGTTCAAAAATAGTTACGAGATGAGCGGTCTCTCCATTATACAAGCTTGAGTTTGGTCATGAGCTATTGCATTAAATGGAAACTCCTCAACTCAGATTAGAGCAAGTTTAATTTCTCTAATTTCATAACAAGCTGAACAACATCGTGTGATGACGTTTGCTTGTACATATATTGCATCTAACAAATTTAGTTGCAAACCCTTGTTATGCTTGAGGTATAGTTTTAAGTTTCTGTCTTAACTTACTGAGCAATTGATTACTCACATTCCTATAAACGTTATTGCAAGTGCTAATTAAGAAGTGGTTTATATTTACCTTGAAGCTAGCAACTGTTAGATTATGAGGAATGAGGAAATACATCTGAAGAACAGATATATTTTTAAGGTCTTAACTCTTATTTTAAAGTTTTCCATTTTTGAATAATTTATTACTTAAGAAATATAGTAGGATGAAACCTTGCAAACATTGTTTGTAATATTTGAATCTTGGTGTGTGTATATATATATATATATATATATATTCATACTTTCTTATATAAATAATTTATTTAATGTATGAACTGTTTACTTCAAAGCGAGTTAGTCATGGACATCTTTTGTAAATCAGGTTTAAAATAGTAGTTATATGGTTAACTTTTATCTTAGAATGGTTTGCGTGACGGAACTATTACAACTTTGCTATTTCGAGGCGTGACATAATTAATGAAAAAGGGAATCCTTATTGGAATTCAATCCATTTGCCTTGTCTTTTGGATAACTTTGGTTAGCTCCTCAAGTACTACAACGACTTATGATTGATGTATATGACAAACTCTTTAGGCAATAAGTAATGTTGCCATACAACGAAGGCTTGAATTAGTGTATAAAATTTCTTATCATATATTAAATAATTCAACATGGCTTCACTTAGCTTCTCATTAAAGTAGGTAACAGATCCGCCTTTTTACATGACTACAACTCTAATACTAGCTCCTAATGGATCACCTATTACTAAAATTCTAATTACCATTGGTTAAAGAGGGTATGTTGGCAGCCTTAATCTTTGGTAGTTGTACTAAGGGTAAGCAAGGCTTCGTGGAAGTTGCCTTTTAATCCTTATATTATACATACCTAGTTTCTTTACTTAATTTTCTTGATATTTCTTTATTTCCTAAAAGTTCCTAAAATTCCAAATAAATATTTTTTATGTGCTTCAAATCTTAATGTTCTTAAAATGCTAAAAT
>JAMXBB010000429.1:0-10995 GCA_024138015.1 Lumnitzera littorea | reverse complement strand
TGTATGTATAAATCATTAAGTTAATAAATAATATGAAAAATGAGAAATAATAAAAATAACAAAGGTCATAATAATAATATAATCATAATAAAGCTAAAAATCTCAAAAATAGGAAAAATATACTCAAAATAATAAAAATATATATTATATGATTTAAATAATTATTGAATCACAAATATATTAAGAAAAATAAAATTGGTATTTTATAATTTTTAAACTAAAATAATAAATTTTGTAATATTTTTATATTACAACCCAAATTGCGAGTCACAACGTCCAAAACGAACCTCGTTATAAGAAAATATGCTCGAAAACGATCAAAATGGACTATAAATTCATAACGATCCAAGCTAAAATGAAAAAGTTACAAAATACATAAAGGAAATCTCGTAACTTACAAATATAAGAAAATAGTTACTATTAACCCTATTGAGTATGATAAACTCTATAAACATTATACTTGGGTTATATTGGGAGAAATTAGATAAACTACAATAAACTTTTAGTTAACTAAGGAGTCTGACTTTTTAGAATACTTATAAGTTTTACTATTTTGATATAGACATTCAATATCGAGTTCTGGAAACCCAAAGTTTGGAGAATGAGCAATAATCCAAGTGAGAGAGTTCTAATGACCTGCTACTTGCTTATGCGTGTTACTTGTATGATGTTTTGCTGCTTGTTGTTGCTTGTATGTTTGAATAACTATTCTGTTTGTATACCATCATCTGTGTGATCACTTTTTTTAAATTGATAAATGTAAATATTTGACCCAAATAACCGGTTCTATTCGTCGCATTTCTATGACCTAGTAAATGTATGGATGGAGAGTGCTGGCCTTGCAAAATGTTGAAAAGGGTATTTTTGGAAAAAGGTTTTCTTAATGTTAAATGTATTTTGTACGAATTTGATAAGGGCCGCAGTGCCAGAAATGATATTTATCGTTAAGGCAAAGTTAGTATGGATTCTCCACTTAATAGCAAGAGGACTCGCTTTATTATGCCTATAAGGCTTTGGTTAATTTTGGTTTACGAGATGGACTTGCAAGTTTGTGCTCGAGGGGCCTTGGAGGGTGGATAGTCCTAGTTTAGAATCCCCCTATTTGAATTGAAACTCATTTCTTGGTTAAGGTAATAGTCAAGTGCCGCCTAGTGGGGTAAGGCCCCTAGGTAGCTTCATGCGAGTAAGTTAAGGTGCCCTATGCGGGTAAGTACAAGGGATAATCGGAGTATAGACGACGTAATTCTACACCTTCCATAGTTCCGGACTCCTATGGTTGTGTTGCTTGCATTCATTTGGTATGTAGATAGCTTGCTTACATGTATGATAATTTGCTTGAACGGTGGTGGTAAGAAACGAACTCATCGAGCTATTATATGCTCACTCCCTCTAGTTTCTCTTGCAGGTTTACTTACATTGGGATTGGGATAAGTCTTGAGTACCGAATGTGAGATGAAGATATGTATCTTAGTATTAGAAATAGTTGAGTACTCTTTAGATGATACATAAACAACCTTTGTTGATAATTTAATTTTTCTTGTATTTCTCTTGTAATATTGGTATATCTTATCTTATTATTTGGTAGGGCATTCCGATTCTCTACGATTCTGAGGAGCTATGGGATATTGAGCACCCATAGTTAATTATATTTGTATTTTACAATAAATTATTTACTTAAAAATCAGTAACCTTAGTGATTAATCATTTAGAATCTTGCAATCTCTGACTTACAAGACGATTTTCATATCATGGATACACACATGTTATGAAAATTTTAGGTAATCCTATTAGGCCCCTTTTAAGGTCATGACAGTTGCAATTTTAAGGATAATTGAAACTACCAAATTACTAAAGCTTCCATCAAGATTAGCCAAGGTTCATGTGGAATAGTTCAAGTTTCAAAATAGAATAATTACTTGGTTTCACGATTGAGAATTACCAATGTCCTTAACCTGTAAAATAACAGTAGTTTCCAATATGATAGATTACAAGATTTAGCCATTGAGGATAACTAATACTCCTAACCTACGGATAACTTATACTCTTGAAAAGCCAGTGCTTCTATCAAGAATAACTAAAATTCATGTCGAATAACTTAAGTTCTAAAACCGAAACATTACATAGTTTTGCGATTGATGTGTTACTTGATTTTATGAACGAGGATCATCATAGCTCCTACTCTTAGCATTGCTAAAATACCTAAACAGCTAAAGCATCTATCAAAAGTAACTAAGGATCTTACAAAATAACTTATGTCCTCAAGGAGATGGATCACTTGGATTGATGATTAAGGAAAGCCAAAGCTCTTACCCTAAGGACAACTAAGACTCCTGATTAAACAAACCTTCCATCAAGAATAGCTACGGTTTATTCGGAAAAACTTACGTTCCTAAATAGAAGTATTATTTAGCTATATGATCATGAATAACTAAGGTGCCTAATCAAAGGATTGTTAGAAACTAGCGGAATAACTATAGTTCCAAATAAAATGGATTACAAGATTTTACAATCGAGTATAACCAAAGTTCTTGGTCGAAGGATAACTAAGACTCCTAAACAACAAAAGCATCTTTTAAGGGTAACTAAGGTTCTTATGGAGTTACCTATGATTCTAAATAGAAGGATTAATTGATTTTATGGCTAGTTCTAAATCTAAGCATTCTTGGGAACTTACAAAATAACCTTTGTAGCCAATTAAGATGGATTACTTGATTTCAGCTTTAAGGAAACCAAAGATTCTAATCTAATGATATTGAAGACTCCTAAACAGCCAAAGCATCTAATAGGAATGAGATGTGGTTTATGTGGAATGACTAAAATTCCTAAGCAGCAAGATTACTTGGATTGACAATTCAAGATAGCCAAGGTTCCAAATCATTAAAGTCTTAGGAGCTTGTCGACTAACATTAGTTCGTGTTAAGATAGATTACTTGATTTCGCCAATGAGAAAATGATAGTTGCGATTTTGAGGATAATTGAAAGTCCTAAATCACCAAAGCTTCCATCAAGATTAGCTAAGGTTCATGTGGAATAATTTAAGTTTCAAAATAGATGAATTTCTAGGTTTCGCAATTAAGAATTTCCAAATTCCCTAATCCATGGAAACTTCGAAACATATGGAATAAATATAACTTCTAATAAGATGGATTACAAGATTCAACCATTGAGAATAACCGATGTTCCTAACCTATGGATAACTGATACTCTTGAATAGCCAATACTTCTATTAGGAATAGGGAAGATTCATATTGAATAACTTAAGTTCCAAAATTGAAACAATACATGGTTCTACGATCGAGAATTGCCAAGGCCCTTAGACTAAGAATTCCTAGGAATCTATAAAACAGCCTTAGTTCGAAAAATGATTTGTTACTCGATTCTACAAACAAGGATCGCCAAAGCTCCTACTCTTACAATTACTAAGACACCTAAATAGCTAAAGCATCTATTAAGAACAATTAAGGATCTTACAGAATAACTTATGTCCCCAGACAAAAGGAACACTTAGATTTACAATTGAGGACAACTAAGACTCCTAATTAGATAAGGCTTTCGTCAAGAATTGCTACGGTTTATTTGGAAAAACTTAAGTTCCTAAATATATGGATTATTTAGTTGCACAATTGTGAATTACCAAGGTGCTTAATTAGAGGATTACCAGGAAGTAGCGAAAAAATCTTAGTTCCCAATAAGATGGATAATTGGATTTCACGATCAAGTATAACCAAAGTTCTTTGTCTAAGGATAATTAAGACACCTAAATAACAAAAGCTTCTTTTAAAGGTAATTAAGGTTCTTGTAGAATTACCTAAGATTCTAAACAAAAGGATTACTTGGTTTCATGACTAAAGATAACCATATTTCCAAATCTAATTATTCTTAGGAACTTAAATAATAACCTTTGCTCCTAATTAAGATTGATTACTTAATTTCAGATTTAAGGCAACCAAATATTCTAATCTAATGATATTAAAGACTCCCAAACAACCAAAGCATCTAATAGGAATAAGATATGATTCATGTGGAATGATTAAACTTCCTAAGTAGCAGGATTACTAGGTTTCATGATTCGGGATAGCTAAGGTTCCGAATCATAGGAGTTTCAGGAACTTGTCGAATAACATTAGCTCCCAAGAAGTAAGATTACTTGATTTCTTGATTTCACGATTGAGGAAACGAAAGTTGCAATTTTGAGGATAATTGAAACTCTTAAATTGCCAAAGCTTCCATCAAGATTAGCCAAGGTTCATGTAGAATAATTTAAGTTTCAAAATAGAATAATTACGTGGTTTCGTGATTGAGAAATGCCAATGTCCCTAACCCTTGGGATCTTCGAAACTTGTGGAAAAACCATAGTTTCCAATATGATGGATTACAAGATTCAACCATTGAGGACAACCGATGTTCCTAACCAACAGATAACTTATACTCCTAAAAAGATAGTGCTTCTATCGAGAATAACTAAGATTCATGTTAAATAACTTATGTTCTTAAACAGAAAGATTACATCGTTTCGCGATTGAGAATAGCCAATGTAAACCCTACTTTTAGTAGGCCTAAAGATTTGAATTAAGAATACTTTCTGAACGTTCCCAAATATCAACTAAACCAAAAACCTAAGTTTATATTTAGAAACGAATTAAATTTTCACAATTCAAAAGCCAACTGTCGATAAAACCCGAGCTTGAAGAATTGCAAGCTCTAAAGTTACTTAAAACCCTAAACCTTAAAACCATTAAGGAATTTTAACCCTAAATAATTAATCGATAATTTAATTTGAATAATTTCATTCAACTTTAGAAAATTTCACAATTCTACAAAAATCAAATTATAAATTACAAAACAATGTATGAAAAAAAAAACCCTAAAACAATTTTCTATAAGGCTATGCCCTTATCTTCATGTATAAGCCTTACACATAAATAAGTAGACCAACCAATCACCTTAGATAACTTATCAATTGAGAGTTGGAATCATTTATCAATTGATAACTTATCAAAATCTAGTGATAAGACAATCTCCTTATCACCTCTTCACTTATACTACATATGGACAATTTTTCACAAGATTTCATAAGCTTAACTTTAATAAATGAGACAAGACCACTCCATGGCCTAAAAAACCTTTAAATGGCAGATCTAAACAAGGAAGAAAGGGAGGTTATGCTCTTGTCATTCAACCATCAATCACTTCCTCTTACACATCACTATTCACCCCTTAATGCTTACATCATCAATAGTTACAATTGTTGACTTTTGTCTAAACTACAAGACAATCAATTAAAGCTTCTTGCACACACTACTTTTGTCATTCAAAATCTGCCACTTTCTCCCTCTTTCACTCTCATTTTCACTTCCTTTTCTCTCACTTTAAACATAAATCAAAAGAAGAAATCAAACTCCACAAATTCCCAACATTGCCGCCATCATTTTTGCTTCCATACTCACGGCAATTTCTCTTCTTATTCTTATGTCATTTTCTTTCACCATCTAAGATCTTTTAGAACCATTAGAACCTTCCACAAACCCCATTCCAAGAGGCCAAAAGATTCGAGTTCCAAAAGGTTGCAAAAAGGAGGAAGCAAAGTTAAGAGCTTAAGTGGAACCTTTGTGCACAACCACCATATTTTGCTTTAAGGACAAGTAAGTGTTTCTTGTGATTTGTGGGTTAGTGTTTATGATTAGGAGACTTTGATTTCTTAAAGATATAAGTAAGGTTTAAGTTATTATAACACCAAAAATTGTTTTAAGAAACAAACCATGAAAGCCTTACATGAAGTTGAAACATGAGCATGTAAAGTTGGTGTTTTGTAAAGACATTTGTTTAATTCTTTGAATGGAAGATTTTAAGTTAAGAAAATCTTGAAATGAGAACTTTAATGGAGGATGTGGATGCTAGACGTGAGGGTTCCATAGTCATTTGGATGTTGATTTTGTTTCCATTAAGTTATACATACTCAAATCTAGATCTAAGTTAAGGAAAAATCCATCACATAAGCTTTTATGAAGAAACCAACTTTGTATGACATGAGCTATGATATGGAAGTTGTATTAAATGTAAGATCATCTATTTCTTTATGTGGAACATGAGTTAAAGAATCATCTTGTGGAAGAAAAGTTAAGTTGAGATTTGGACATAAGTAGTTAAGTGCAAAATCTACCACCTAAACTTAAGGAAATGATGAGACAAGTTGAAAAACCAAGTGAGGACCCCTTAGAACCATCACGAACAGATCTGGAACGTGAGAAAAAAAAGCTTAAAAATATGATAAAAGTGAATGAACAAAGTGAAAAGATTAACCAAAGCAAGTATGGTAAGCATATAAAGCCTAAAACTCAAAACCGAGCCTAAAACTCTCAAAACAAACCTAGAACTCTAAGTTGGGCCTTTAATGAAATTCTGACTAGCACCTTAAAGTGTCAAGAGAGGTTGTTTTGAAGCCCATTAGAAATCCACCTAAGGCCTCATAAGCCCACCAAAGTCAATAACTTTAGTTTGAACAAAAAAAATAAGCCTATTTGACAACTTAAGCCCACTAAAGGGCCCATGAAGTGGTTGTTAGCCTTAGGAATATAAATCAAAATTGTAAATCTGATCTCAAGGAGTATTTTAAGCTTAGGATAAAATCTTACGATCGAGCCCAAAGGATTTCTCAAGTTATCAAAAAGCCCATTTACCAAACAAGGCCCAAAAGCACTCCAACACATGAGGAACGCTACTATTCTGACCCATGGACAGAATTGTATGCCTCATTTCAAAAAAATAACCTCACCACGTTAAAGTACACTCAAAAAAGATGAAGATTGACTATAAGATCATAAAAATCGGATCTAAAACGAAAAAGTTATACGCGATTGAACTTTTAAGTAAAACCGGGAAAAATTATGAAACCAAGTCAAAAGTATAACTTAAAGGGTTTTAGCTTAGTTTTCTAGCTTTTAATTCAAATCCTTATAGTATCGTATTTGCGATGTCCAGGGGACTCGGCTTTGGGGAGACGACCTATCCTGGATTAATTTGATTGATCCGCATAGCTGAGTGAGTAAATTCCCGATGACTCTTTACTTGATTTTGCTTGTAGAATAGATGCACCTAAACTCATATATATAAATTTGGATGCTTGTGGGATATGGAAAATGCATTTGTATGAATCTGTAGATGAATGTGATGACTTGTTAATTATATCTAATAATGGGAATTGCTTGAATTATATATACATGTGAATTGTATGGAATGAAATTGTCTGATCACCTAGAAAATCGAGTTAATCACTTATACAATTAAGAAATCAAAATGAATCATGCATACCCCATATTGCATACGGCTAACACCGACTGCCGCTTCACACAGAAGATGGGAAGGGACTCATAGGAATACGAGTTTCCTGCAGGATTAGGCACTAGCTACGCCATCATATATATTGAGTCTCTGTCTTAAGCTGATGGGCTTACTAGGCGCCGGGAGATGCCAACCGTTGGCAAAGGGCCGAGTCTTATGGATTCTGCTTAGGGTGTGTGTTTGTGGATTGTGGAGGCCACCACACTGCTAGACTTGGGATTTTGAAAATATGATTTATTACTCGGTAGTGAAAGTATATATATGTAGATATATACTTAGTTTTGTTTTTACTTAAGCACAATAGTGCTAATGAATTAAAACCCAAGGTCTAGAACCCAGATTTTGGTTTGGGTCGGTTAATTATCTCCAAACCCCGACTTCAGGGGGCGTAATTCTGAGTCGTATGCAGTTCCTAGGCCACTGCATACGTTGTTTAGCATACTAATTGTTCGGCATATTGATTGTTCATGCATTCATATGATTGTGCATCTAATAAATTTTGGCATGTGGTATTGTTGAGGGTAATTATCTCACTAAGCGTAAGCTTACACCCCAACAGTTCTTTTCCTTGCAGGTTGATCGATAGTTGGGAAAGGGGATAGGAATCGAGTGCAGAGTGCTACCATTGAATCAGTATGATGAAAAGCTTGTGTAGCTAATTCGGAATGCTTCGAAAAACGACTAATGTCTCATTTAAGTTTATTATCTTTAGTAAGTTTCGAATTTTCTAAAATTGTCTATCTTATTTCATTATTTTGGTGGGGGATACCGATTCTCTGCGGTTCTGAGGAATTGTGGCAAAATGGATATCCATAATTATTTATATTATATAATGAGTCAATGAACTAAAATTGAAGACTCTAGTAAATAACTATTTAGAGTCTTGCAATCTCTGACTTGCAAGGCGATTTTCTTATCATGGGTGCATACGTGATATGAAAATTCTAGGCAATACTACTAGGCCCCTCCTAGGGTCGCTACAGCCAAGGTCCCTAAACTGAGGATTTTTAAGAACTTATGTAACACTCTTAGCTAGAAAAATGATGTATCGCTTGATTCCACAAACGAAGATTGCCAAAGCTCTTACTCTTGCCATTGCTAAGACTCCTAAACAGCTAAACCTTCTATCAAGAATAATTAAGGATCTTATGGAATAACTTATGTCCCTACACAGAAGGATTACTTAGATTCATGATTGAAGAAAGCCAAAGTTCCTACCCTAAGGACAATCAAGACTCCTAAATTGAAAAAGCTTCCATTTAGAATAGCTATAGTTTATTCGGAAAAACTTAAGTTCCTAAATAGTAAGATTATTTAGTTGCATTATCGTAATTAACCAAGGTGCCCAATCAAAGGATGGTTAAGAACTAAAGGAACAACCTTAGTTCCAAATAAGATGGAAGATTAGATTTCACGATCAAGTATAACCAAAGTTTCTAGTCTAAAGATAACTTAGACTCCTAATCAACAAAAGCTTCTTTCATGGGTAAATAAGGTTCTTGTAGAATTGGTTAAGACTCTGAACAAAAGGATTACTTAGATTATGGCTAAGGATAGCCGTAGTTCCAAATCTAAGCATTCTTAGGAACTTTTAGAATAACCTTTGTTGCCAATTAAGATGGATTACTTGATTTCAAATTTGAGGAAACCAAAGATTCTAATCTAATGATATTAAAGACTCCTATACAACCGAAGCATCTAACAAGAATGAGATATAATTCACGTGGAGTGATTGAAGTTCCTAAGTAGCAGGATTACTTGGTTTCACAATTCAAGATAGATAAGATTCCAAATCATAGGTGTCATGACCCTAAAGGAGGCCTAATAGGATTGTCTAAAATTTTCATATAATGTGTGCACCCATGATTCATGATTTGAAAATCATCTTGCAAGTCATAGATTACAAGATTCTAAACAATTAGTCACTAAATTTTTTTTTAATTATTTTTTTATTCTTAATTTAATTAACTTACGACCACATATATGTGACTATGGATATCTGATAAGCCACGGTCCATCAGAACCGTAAAGAATCAGTATCCCCTACCAAACAATAAGATTAGGTAGTAAAGTTCTAAAACTCAAATTTACTAAAATCACAACATTTAAATGTAGTATTAATAATTATATATATATTAATTCAAATGAACCATATAGTCTGTCCTCAGAGTCTAACTTCTATGCATCTCAATATTGGCACTCAACTCTCAGTTCTTAACCCATGCTCGATCATCTAGCAACCTGCAGAAAAAAAAAAAAAAAAACTATTAGGAAGTAAGCTATAAGAGCTTAGTGAGTTATCCCTCATACTATACTAACAAACAAGTTATCAAACAATTTATTATCAAACATATGAATGCATGAACAAGCAGTATGCCAAATAGTATATATGTAGTTAACCGGTGCTGCATACAACATCAAATTTAACGCCCTCTGAAGTAAAGGTTAGAGATACATCGACACCAATCACAGCCGGGCTTTAGCACCTGGGTTTTTAACCTTATATCATTATATATATATGAATTCCCTATTTCACAAAACAGGTTTCTATTTCCAACAATCAATAGTAAACAAATATCTAGGTTTAGCGGTGAGGTGGCTCCCGCAGTCCACACTTACAGCCTACAATGGTGGTCTCTAAACGCGACCCCTAGCCACCCATGGTTAGCGTCTCCAGCACCAATAAAACCCACGAGCCAAGGGTAGGGTCTTGTTGTACCAATGCTCCTGTACTGTACTAATCAAATCATATGAGAATCCATCCCTCCAAGGCCCTTCATTACCAATCACGTGAGGTAACGTCCGAAACATTATATGTAATGTTCGTGCTCTATGCATGATCCGTTTAATTTTAGTTGAGTTGAATATGATTAAGTCAATTTATAAGGTGGTCAAACATTATCAACAAATCATTCAAATTATACAATAATCAATTATATAACCAAATCTTCAACTATCACATTTAACAGTATTTTGCACAGTAATCAATCAATATCAGTCACGTGCATAACTCGAACCCCCATGCATTCGTTATTAATATTTAATTCATGTGCACTAACTACAAGCACAAAACAAGTATAGAGTCATCGAAAGTACTCACTTGGTCATAAATGATGTTAGGGATTGTAATAATCCAAAGGTAAGTCAGTCTCGATCTCAAGATCACCTAACATTAGGGGAATATAGAAAATAGTAAGTTTGGGAATTAAATAACTAAATTAGTATGCTAAATCGTACCATTTACTTAAATTGGTTATTGATTTATGTGATATCATCGATTCAAGCTTTTTATTGAATTGCGTATAACTTTTTCGTTTTAGTTCGGATTGTTATGAATTTATAGTTTATTTTGATCGTTTTTTAGCGTATTTTCTCATAACGAGGTCCGTTTTGGATGATGTAACTCGCAATTTAAATTATGATATAAAAATATCACAAAATTTACTATTTAAGTTTAAAAATTATAAAATTTTAATTTTCACTTTTTCTTAATATATTTATAATTTAATAATTATTTAAATCATATATTTGATATTTTTATTATTTTGAGCATACTTTTCCTATTTTTGAGATTTTTAGCTTTATTGTGATTATTATTATTATTATTGCCTTTTTATTTTTATAAGTTCTTATTTTCTTATTATTTATATATTTCAC
>JAMXBB010000428.1:0-11010 GCA_024138015.1 Lumnitzera littorea | reverse complement strand
ATACATATATGTATATATTTATACTTATTAATCTATTTTTAAGAAAATAAAGTACTAATACACATATACATGTATTTTCTGGTATGTGTACATATATAAATACTTAAAATATATTATATATTTATTTATTTAAACCTTAGAAAAATAGAAAAACACATATATATTTATATGCATATATCCATACTTCCATATTTTACTACTTATTGACATATGTATCTATACCATTTCACAATATATTTTCATACATATGTATATTGAAGTAAGTATACTTAATACTAAATATATTTACATGTACTATATATATATATATACTAAGTCAGTATAACATATATATATGCATATAGATAGAGATATTTAAATGTATACATACATATATACATATTTAAGAAAAGGAAAATTTTCACATACAATCAAATACATGTACATATAATTTCATTTTACAAAAGATATTAAAGGCACATATAATCCCCTATTACATATATCTCTCAATACATAAAATACTAACAAGTCCATATCAATATAAAAGAAATACACAAAACTCATATTACAAAAGAAAAACTAAATAACAAAAAGAAATCTTTCATTACTTTTGTTCTTGAAGCTTTTGAAAATGGTCTACCTATTTCCTTTTGAAATTCCTTAACTCTTTTCAATTGATGATAGGATCATAAGCAATAAATTGAAGATGGTAGATGATAGAATGATAGGAAGAAAAATGAAGAATTTAGAAGGTTAGAATGGAAACAAAGTTGTCGGTCAAAGAAAGGAAAATGTGAGGAAGTGAATCAAGCTTCAAACTGGGGAAAGAGATAAAGTTAAAAGTACTTTTAGGGGGGAAGGGGTTGGGGGTAGGTTTGGGAACAACTCAATTGACAGTATGAAGAAGAATAAGAAGAAAAAGGAGAAAAAGATAAGAATATAAAAAGGATTAATTGACTTTGCCTTTATCTTAACTTTAATTTGTCACATGGGAAAAAGCTTATGTTAATCCTTTTGGCCAAAAATTGAAAAGAAAGAAAATGAAGGAAGAATGAAAGAAGGAACGAAAGAAATGAAGAAATATGTATTTGTCTTATTGACTTTTCCATGAAGTTTTTTTTTTCACTTTTGAAATAAATATCCTAAGTATAGATAAGTGGGTAATTTTAAGAATAGAATTAAGATAAAATATGGTGCAATTACAAAAAAATATAGGGTATAAAATTAATACATACTAATAGTACATAAACAAAAAGTATGTAGTAAAATTAAATAAAAATAATATCTGCATATATATATGTACATACATGTAACACCATAAGTAATCATGGGGTACTACTTGTAACCTTATTAATTTATTAAATTAATTTGTTATTATTTTAATTTATTAATGTTTAGAAATTATCTCTATTCCTTTGTTAGTAATTTTATGCGATCATGCATGTATATTAATAATTTTACCATATTAGGGCTTTATTGTCATCAAGGTAAATTTGTATATTTTATAAACTTAAGATTTTGGTTTTAGGATTTTTATTAGGTTCGGGTTCCATTTCTTGTATTTTCGTGTACGTAGGATTTAGGGTTTTCATATGTGATTAGGATTCCCAATAGTATATTAGTATTTTTTTTATTCTTTTTAAGTTTTGTTTTTAAAATTTTACTTGGTTTTAAATTTATTGGTTTTGTTGACTTAGCAAAATTATCTATAGAGCTCAAGTTTAACTCTATGCTTAAAAGTCTAAATTTACAAGGTTTACATTAGTTTAGTTACTAATCGACCTTGAGCTGAGTTGAGTTTTAAACGAGTCAAGTTCAAGTAGCTTGTGAGTAGCTCATGTGCAGCTCGACTCATTTGTAGCTTTACTTTTGTACAAATAGGGGAGCAAGGCTTAATGTTTGCAACTCACATCCCTCCTTCATTCTAAAGTAAATTAATTCTCTTGGTCATTTTAAGGTACATTGCCTTGATTACCCTTGCCTTGCTCCACTCATTTATATCTCAATATTTTTTGCTAAGTAATTAGTCAACCTTGGAAGCTAGGGAAATATATAGAATTCTTATTCTAATATGTTTCATATTTAGCTTATTCTCTATGTGTCATCATTCATAGCATAATTGCATAATGTGTAATTACTATCAAATACGTATAATAGCTTGAAAGCATTCTAAAGTTAAATTACTTTTATGTATTTATTTACTTTTTTTTCAAACAAAAGTAGCTTTTATTATATTAGACAACTTCCCCATGAGTAACACCAAATTGCTATCCTTATTTGTTGATTGCTCAATTGTTTGAATGAATATTTGAGACAATGCTGCTTAAGGTTGCTACATATCATTTAAAGAAAAAAAAAACAACTTATGGAATTTTATAATTAAAATTTGCGTTTATTAAATATCATATTTAATTAAACTATTTTTTCTTTTAAATTTACCACTATAAAATTCATTGATCGAAGAATACTAACATAAACAATAAAAGATCAACTAGTGAACTTGATAAGTAAAAATTTTAGTTGAGTGGGAAAACTAGCAACTTTTGAACCTTTAAAAATATATATATGTATGTATGTATCTAAAGTTCAAGCAGGTTATGATCTTGATAGTGTTCCTATTTTGAATAACTAGTTACTATCATCACCAACAATTTTCCTTTGGGTTGAAATAGCTTGGAGTTGATCATGGGGAAATAGGTAACATCCAAAGGAGACAATGACCAGTACCTCACACGTGCCCAATGCGGACTTATACCATACTTGATATTCTCAAGTGGCGATCGAAGCAAGCCAGAGGTAACCCACAAGATCTTAACGTGTGGTGGATACCAATACATCAAGTCCAAGTCTATTGGCAAATACTGGAGAGCAACCCGACCCGATTCCCCTTATCTGATATTTGCCGATTCAAAGAGTGGTGGCACAAGTGAATACACTCTGTTCAAGGAGATCCTTGTATTTGATGATGGCACAACCAAAACCATTGCTCTATGCAATAAAGGCAGCCGCAATGTCTGCATAAGGTGCACTACCAATTATAACAACAAAGATTGCCCTTATGCTGTTGCTAACACAATCACTAGGGGAACAAAACTTGAAATGGAACCACTTTAAGGAGTGGTTCTTTCCTATTTATTTTATCTGAGTTTGAAGAACACATTTTGCCTTTATGGCTTATAATAAAACAACAGCCCGTTCACTTTACTAAATGAAATGAGGGAGGAATGTAATAAGAGTATAATACCTATTACTTTGTTTAGTTAGATTAATAAATAACTTAAGCATAGAAACATTATAGAACTTTAATGATTAGATTACCCTTGATCTATTTTCTTTCTCAAGTAATTCTAAAGTAATAGGTAGTAGTGGTAGAAATCGACTGTAGAGGCAGAGGTAGTAGCAATGGTCAACAACGATTGTGAGTTGTAGTCGATGGTGGTAACGGTGGTGAGGGTAACGGCTTGATTGGGGGGTGTATAGTATTGTTGTGGTAGTGGTGACATTAGTACTGGTGATGATGATAGCAGTGGTCAGAGGAGGTGGTAGTGGTAGCGGTGGTGACAATGGCGGCAATGGTGGCAATAGCAGTGGCAGTAACAGCGGAGGTGATGATGAGTAATGGTGGTGATAGCAGGGTGATCGTAATGGTGGTTGGTAATGATGGTGGCGATGATGGTAATGGTTGGTGGTAACGGTGGTGATGGTGGTGGTTGGTAATGCTACTGGCGATGACGGTAGGTAGTGGAGGTTAGTAGTTAATAGTAGTAATGGTGGTGGTGGTGATGGTTACAGCAACGGCAGCAATGGTTGTAATGGTAGTTGGTGGTGATAGTAGCGGTAATCAATGGTTGTGGTAGCCGATGGTGGTAGTAGCGGTCGATAGTAACGATGGCAATGGTAGTACTGGTCATCGTTAAATTGATATGAAGTTATTTTTGAAAAAAATGTGAAATTTTGTAAAGAATTGTGATTCTTTGGTTGAATCGAGGAACCCTTATTACTTGATTTCACATAATAGGAACCCCTAAGAATTGTGATCGAAGACAAAAAACCAAGTGAACACTATAATAAGGAATAAAGGGGGAATTGAATTCCAATTCCCCTCAAGTGAATGAGGCATAAGTGTTTTGTGTGTTATTGTGTTGCTTTTGCTTGCTTTTAGACCAAGTCTTAAGATGATGATGTTAAATCTTGAGGACAATGTCAGTATTACCTACTTAATGTCATGAATGAAATTATATATGTATTGTTATGTGCTTAAGTATTTATTCTTTTTCCTACGTTCTTCCCTTTGGGGTGGAAAGATGGAAATGCAAAATTTAGCACATTCTATTTTAGTGTGGGTTAAGTAGACATTATATGCCATAAGATAGAATATTAATAGTGCAATGCTTTGATGAGTAACCGTGTATTATATCTTCTCTTAATATCTTTAGACTTTTAAATTTTTATAAATCGAACAAAATATAAATCTATTTTCTAAGATATGCTTTCATTTTTACTCTCGAGCCATTGTTGCATCTTAACTAATTGGGTCAGAATTTCTATACCTCACTTATCCATGTAATCCAACCATCTTGGTTTTTATGAGTTAATCTTTGATGCTTTTTTACTTTACACATAAAATCTTGTATTATATACCTTATTTTTAAAAGTTTATACTTGTAATCTTGAGCCTTAAGTATTTATAATTTATATCATTTTAGTGATGATAAAAGTAGTATGTTTGGCAAGTTTAACTGATTATCCAACTTAGCAACATCAAACTTTCAATGTAATACCTAACAAGAACAAGTTCATTCAAGTATTATATTTATAAATTTCAAACATTGTGCATACAATTATTATTTTTCTTTTAAAAAGAACTAGCAAAATTAAAATATTGATTTTGATAATATACCATGCTTTAGCTGAGCTTTCGAAACCATATGATGCACCTTGATTAAACAAAATTTCCTCTAAACAAAATGAAAGGTAAAAAGAAATTTTTTTCTCGGGTGATGCAATACTAAATGTAATGCCCTAAGGCTTGAACTACTTAAAATTCATTTATTGAAATAAGGTTTACTAAATGGGGGGGGCATGGAGCCTGGTAGGATTATTTAAAGTTTTCATATCATGTATACATCTATAATACGAAAACCACCTTACAAGTCAGATATTGTAAGACTCTAATTAATTAATTGCTAGGGTTTCCAATTTTTATTCTATTAACTTATCATAGTATATAAATAATTATAGATATTCAATATTGCACAATTCCTCAGAACCACAAAGAATCGATATCTCTTACTGAACAATAAGATTATTTAGTAAAGTTGTAAAATTTAACCTAACCAAAGTTACATAATCTAAGAATAAGAATAGTAATTACATCTAATGTTTCAAAATAGTTATATAATCTATTCTCAAATTCTATCTTCTAGGGCATCTCAATATTTGTACTCAATGCTCAACTCTTAACCTATGCTTAGTTATTGATCAACTTGCAAAAGAAAATTATTGAGGAGTAAACTATACGAGCTTAGTGAAATATCTCTCTTACTATACTATTAGGTAAGTTATCCAACAATTAAATAATAGACAAATGAATGTGTGAACAAGCAGTTTGTCAAACAATATATGCAGTTGACTGGTGCTGCATACGACATCAAATTTAATGCCCTCTTAGGTAAGAGTTAGAGATTTATCGATACCAATCATAACTACGTTCTAGGACTAAGGTTTATAACTATAAATTGAAATTTTGTATTTCACAAAGTATATTTCTATTTCCAAAAGTCCAATAGTATACAAATTCCTAAGTTTAGCAGTAAGGGAGGCATTGTAATCCATACTTATGCCCTATAGTTATGGCACTAGACTTGACTTTCAACTACCTACTGTTAACGTCTTTGGCATCAAGTAAGCTTGTAAGCCAAGGGTAGGGCATTGTTGTACAAGTGCTTATGCATTATATTATTAATCAAATCATTTGGGATTCAAATCCCTACAAAACCCATTATTACCATTTGCATGAGGTGATGGCCAAAACAATAGATGCAATATTCGTACTTATGCATAATCCATTTAATTTAAGATAAGTTAAACAAGATTATGTCAAGTTATTAAGCGGTCAACCAATATCAGCAAACCATCCAAAATCATGCAATGGCCAATCATACAACCAATTCTTCAGTCATCACATTTGATAATATTTAGCATAATTTAATAACCAATATTAAGCACATGCACATCTCTAAACTCTATGCATCAATTTATTAATATATATAAAATTTAGGTACACTAATTACAAGCACTAAATAAATATAGAGTCATCGAGAATATCCACTTGACCTTAATAAAACTCAAGGATCATAGCAGTCAATGGGGAGATTGGTGTTTTCTTTGTTCGAGCTTTTTCATCAATTACGTATAACTTTTTCATTCTAACTTCAATTTTTATGAACTTATAGTTAATTTTTATCATTTTTGGGCATACTTTCACGTAGTAGGGTCTGTTTTGGATATTGTAACCCGTATTTTTCATCATGGGCTAGAAATATTACTAATTTTATTATTTTGGCCTACATATTTTTATTTATTATTTTAAGCTTTTCTTTATTAATTTATGATTTAATTAAAATTTCTAAATTTTATATTTTGCAATATTCTTATATTTGAGTCTATTTTATAAGAATTTATTTATTTCACTATTTTAAGTTTAAATTCCTAATTATATCATTTTTTGTTATATTTATAATTTTCTAATCAATTAATTTTTATTATTTTTATAATTTGCATATTTAATTAAATAATTAGGAGTGTAGATGTAGTAGCTTCCTATTGGCCTACATGTCAACTTTCAAAATTCTTTTAATTTTTACATTTACCCCAATATATATACTTATATATTATTATAATTTATTAAATGTTGTAACTTTTTCTTAATGCTTCTGTTAAAGGTCATGACACACATATACATATACTTACATATTTATTATCTTATTTTTAAGGAATTAGTATCTTAGTATACATATACTTGTATTCTTTGGATATGTATGTATACTTGTACCTATATTATACTAATACTGTACATATACTTGTATTTGTACTTATACACATATAATTATGTTTTCTTACTCTATTTATAGATATATATATATATATTTATACTACATGTTATATCTCACATATATATGATAAGTAAATATACTTGGTGTCATATGTATGTACTTATACTATATATATATCTATATACACCATATAGATACATAACTAAATAAATGTAACTTATGTGTCCATATAGATATATATATAGTTAAACATATATATATAAATACATAAACATAAAAATGAACAACTATACATTCAATTTTAATACATGAACATAGAGTTTTATCACAAAGATAGTAAAATACCAATAATACCTATTACATACTCCTAATATGAAAAATACTACAAATACATATACAACACAATGAATACTTAAAAAGTAATACTTCAAAAATAAATCAAATACAACATAAATCTTCTCTAGTTACTCTTTTGTCTTGAAGCTTTGTGGAATAAAAACCCTTCTTCTCCTTAAATTTGATGGAAAGATGATGATAGAATATGTTGTAGAATAAAGATTATGGTTGATAGTGTAAGGGAAAGTAACAGGGAAAAGAAAAGGGCTAAAGGAAAGGGGAATGGGATGGTTTGGAAGGGGAAAAATACATCTCTTATTTGTGTTTTATTCTTTTGGAAAAGAGTAAAAGAAAAGGTGAATAGAAGGAAAGCATGTGGCCAACGAAGAGAAAAAGGAAGGAGAAAAAAAAAAACAGAAACAAAAAATAAGGTAAAAGTATAAGGTTGGATTTGACTCTTATTGCTCTCTGATTGTCTTTGATTTTTATCTGTTAATTAAGCACATGAGGAAATTAAAATGAACAAATAATGGCCGAACATTTGCAATCGAT
Source organism: Lumnitzera littorea (assembly GCA_024138015.1). NCBI lineage: Eukaryota > Viridiplantae > Streptophyta > Magnoliopsida > Myrtales > Combretaceae > Lumnitzera > Lumnitzera littorea. The sequence continues at coordinate 3,088 of JAMXBB010000428.1, read as the reverse complement.
CAAAAAGTGGAAAGGGGAAAAGTAAAAGGAAGGAAAGAAAGAAGGAAAAAAGAAAAAGGAAAAGAAAATTATAAAATTATTGGTTTGACTTTTCTAAAAGTGGTTTCAACCTTTAAATGGTCTTTACAATAATTTATAATGTAATTATGAAAAGAAATATGGAATATAAGATTAATGTATACCATTTAGTACATAAATACGAGATATATAATAAAATTAACTCAAAATAATTGAATCAACACAAAACTAGCACATATATATATACAAATATAAAATCAAAATTAATCCCAAAATAATATTTGTAATTTTATTAATTTTGTTAATTAAGTTTTTACTCTCTACATTTATAAACATTTAGGAGCTATCCTACTCATTCATTAGCGATTTTACGTAATTACACATGTCAATCGATAATAAAATCCAATTAGGGTTTTATTATTATTAGGGTAAATTTATATATTTTATAAGCTTAGGGTTCTAGTTTTAGGGTTTTTGTTAAGTTCAGGTTTAATCTCTTATATTTACTAGTACATAGGGTACGCGATTAGAGTTTTGATTAGTATATTAAGGTTTTTCTCATTCATATTATATTTGAGTTTGTAATTTAGTGAAGTTTTAACTTATTTGGCCTTATTGACTCATGAAGTTGTTTAGGGTACTTAGATCCAATTTAGGGTCCAAACCAAAACTTTATAAGGTTTACAAATGCTTTATTTATATAAAACGTATAAATTTAATATTGCCTGTTGTTTATCGGAACTTAAATATTGAATTCTAAGAGACAATTAGATCTTAAAAATAAATTATTCAACTTATGAAATTAATATTATAACATAAAATGACATCCAAATTAAAGGATATTGATAATCACTAAATACACATAGTATGTAGTGTATATAAATATATTAACATGATAATTAAATATGGGTTAAATTGCACCCCAGTTATAAGTTTATAACTAAAATTAAGTCAATGACATATATATATATATATATATATAAATGAACCATATATATATCTACTAAGAAAGTATAACATATATTTATGTATATAGATAAATATATTTAAGTGTATACATATATATACATATATANTATTTATGTATATAGATAAATATATTTAAGTGTATACATATATATACATATATATACATATTTAAGAAGAGAAAAATTTACACATATAATCAGATACATATACATATAATTTCTATTACAAAAGATATTAAAGGTACATATAATCCCCAATTACATATACCTCCTAATACATAAAATACTAACAAGTACATATCAACATAAAAAAAATACACAAAACTCAAATTACAAAAGAAAAACTAAAATAACAGAAAGAAATATTTGATTACTTTTGCTCTTGAAGCTTTTGAAAATGGTCTCCTTATTTCCTTTTGAAATTCCTTAACTCTTTTTAATTGATGATAGGATCATAAGCCATAAATTAAAGATGCTGGATGATGGAAAGATAGGGAGGAAAATAAAGAATTTAGAAGGTTAGAAAGGAAAGAAAGTTGTTGGTCAAAAAAAGGAAAATGTGAGGAAGTGAATCAAGCTTCAAATTGGGAAAGGAGATAAAGTTAAAAGTGCTTTTGTGAGGGGACCAGCTCAACTTACGGTAAGAAGAAGAACAAGAAGAAAAAGGAGAAAAAGATGACATTCATAGAAGTTCAGAACTATAGAAGGTGTAAATTTACATCGTCTACACGTTGATTATCCTACGTACTTACTTGCACAGGGCATCTCACCTTACCTACATGAGGCTGCTTGGGGGCATAGTCCCTTTATATGACACTAAACTATTACCCCAATCGAGTAAGAAACCCCAATCTAAACAAGTGGACCCCAACTAGGGCCATCTACCATTAATTAATCATATCCAAGGCCCTATGGGCACAGCATTTGTAAATTTAATCCAAGGCCCCATGGACTCAACTATGCGAGTCCTCTTGCTATCAAATCACTTAGAGATGCTTATTAGCTTTGTCTGAAAGATAAAAATATCATCAATAGTTGCTACAAGCTCTCGTAAAAGTTATATGAGAATCTATTTAAGACTAGAAAAATGTTTCCAAAAATATTTTTCTCAAAAATTTGAAAAGGTATTACTCTCCATAAGTATACTAGTTGAGTCATAGACATGTGATAAATATAACCGGTTATTTTGATCAGGTATTTATATTTACTGATACGAATGATATTACACAATGCAAAATAGTAATTCACATAAAATAATATAAGCAGCAAAACAACAAGCATGTATCAAGTACAAGCAGATAGCAAGTCATGATGACTCCTACACCTAGATTAATGCTTACTTTACATGCCTTTTAAATTTCCAAAACTTAACAATTGAGTACTTTAAAGGTAATAAGACTTATAAGTATTTGGAAAAGTTACGCTTCTCAGTTAACTAAATATCTATTGTAGTTTGCCTAATTTCCTACTATAACCTAAACATTGCATGAACATTGTTTTACTTCTTTTGTTGGGGTAAATAGGAAATATATAGGTATATTTGTAAATAATCGTATCTTACGTATTTATTTTAAAGGTTTATCCTAATTAATTTGTTTACTTTAATGGTTTGTCCTAATTATTAGTTTATAGGGTTAATTAACTTAGTTATCTTACCTATCTTTCTCAGTTTGTCTCAAATCTTTAGTTGAGTATAATTTTTCCATTTTCACTCTGATTTTTATAATATTATAGTCGTTTTTTTAATCATTTTTGGACATACTTTCATATAGTGAGATTTGTTTTGGTTGGAACTCACATTTTCTATTATGGGTTCGGGGTGTTTGGAATTTCTATATTTTTCGCCCAAATATTTTTGATTATCACTTTGGGCTTTTATTGATGATTTTATTTATTAAGCTTTTCTTTAAATTTTTAATGGACCTAAATAATCTCTAAATTTTATATTTTGTAAATATTTCCATTTTTTTGGATCCATTTCATCATAATTTCTTTATTATACCATTTTAAGCCTAAAACATTAATTATCATAATTCTTATTATAATTATAATTGCTAATTCATTAACTATTATTATTTTTATAATTTTGCTATTTAATCATA
>JAMXBB010000427.1:0-11014 GCA_024138015.1 Lumnitzera littorea | reverse complement strand
TTATTATGCTTAAAATTTAAAAATTTTATAGTCTCCTATTTTACTACTTATTTTCTTAAATTTAAGTTTACGGAGTCATTTTTACTAATATTCCTCTCAATAGTTTATAATTTGGGTTTGATCGGATCTTTTAACCGATCGCCTTAAACCTTGTGTTCTAAGTTCAAGCCTCCGATCACTTGGCTTAGCTTTAGGGCTTACAATTCCACCCCCCCTCAAAAAATTTTTGTCCTCAAAACTTCTGTATATCTAATTTACACTTAAATGACTAAATATAATAACTTGCATACTTTTACTAACCTGGAAGTTAAAAAAGCCATGGATACTGCTCCATCATAGCAGCTTTTGGTTCCTAAGTCATCTCCAAGTCTGGACCTTCATTCCATTGAATCTTCACGTACTCCATATCTTTATTCCTTAACTTCTGAACCCGACTATCCAATATTTTTATGGGTTGTCTTACCAATTGAAAATTTCTCATTAACTCCACTAGTTCTATTTCCACTATCGCATTCGGGTTTTTAATGAATCTTCTTAACATGGATACATGGAATACATTATGATAGCTTGATAGACTTGGAGGTAAAGTTACTCGGTACGATACATTGCCAACTTTCTCCAACACTTCAAATGGACCAATGTATCGTGGGCTTAGTTTTCCCCTTGAACCAAACCGTCTGAGTCCTTTGAATGGGCTTATTTTAATATAAACATGATCACCAATTTCAAATTCTAAGGGTCTTCTCTTCAAATCAGCCCAACTCTTATAATGGTACTGAGCTTCTTTCATCCGTTGTCGAACAATCTTAATCTTCTCACTTGTTTGATTGATCATGTCTGGTCCAATCATGGCATACTCTTCGTGATCCCAATACAGTGACGATCTGTACTTCCTCCCATATAATGCTTCATAAGGTGCCATTTGTATCGTTGCATGATAACTATTATTATAGGCAAATTCTATCAACAGCAAATATTTATCCCAATCACCTCCAAAATCTAACACGCAAGCTCGTAACATATCTTCTAGAGTTTGAATTGTTCGCTCAAACTGCCCATCTGTTTGTGGGTGATAGGCTGTACCAAACTGCAACTTTGTACCCAAAGGTCTATGTAAACTCTCCCAGAATTTGGATACAAACCGACTATCTTGGTTAGAAACAATACTCTCGGGAACACCATGTAGTCTTATTATTTCTCGGACATATAGCCTAGCCATCTTTTCTATTGAATCACCCGTTCGATAAGGTAAGAAATGTGCACTTTTTGTTAATTTATCCACGACTACCCAAATGGAATCATATCCAACTTGAGTCCTTGGTAATGCTACCACAAAATCCATAGTAATATGATCCCATTTCCATCTCGGTATTTCTAAAGGTTGTAATAATCCACCCGGTCTTTGGCATTCTGCTTTAACTTGTTGGCATGTAATGCATTCCAATACATACTGTGCCACTTCTCTCTTCATCCCATTCCACCAATACATGAGTTTTAAATCTTGGTACATTTTATTTCCTCCCAGGTGCACAGTATAACCTGTAATGTGTGCTTCATCCAAAATCTGTTTCTTTATGTCAACATCTTGTGGTACACATATTCTGCCTCTAAACTTTATTAGACCTTTATCATCCACCTTAAAGTCAGGGTCTTGTCCGTTACTTAATTTCTCTTTTATTTCCATCAGACCCTTATCTTCCTCTTGCTTTTGCTTTATTCTCTCTAATAGAGTAGGTTGAAATTACCAGTTCATTAACTGGCTATTAGGTTCACACCAATCAAACCTAATTTGCATCCTCTCAAATTCATGCACTAATTCACGTTGAGGTGTCAACAGTAAGGCAACCTGTTCATAATTCTTTCGACTTAATGCATCCGCCACCAAATTGGCCTTTCCGGGGTGGTAATTTATATTCAGATCATAATCTTTAATCAACTCTAACCACCTTCTTTACCTTAAATTCCACTCTTTCTGAGTAAAGAAATACTTCAAACTCTTATGATCAGTGTACATCTCGCACCGTTGTCCATAAAGATAATGTCTCCAAATCTTCAAGGCAAACACTACAGCCGCTAACTCTAAATCATGAGTTGGGTAATTCCTCTCATGTGGTCTCAATTGTCTTGATGCATATGCAATAACTTTTCTATCCTGCATCAATACACAACCTAATCCATTCTGTGAAGCATCACTGTATACATTATAAGGTTTATCCGGATCAGGTAGTGTTAATAGTAGTGCTGTAACTAATCTTTTCTTCAATTCTTGAAAACTCGTTTCACAATCTTCACTCCATTCGAACTTTACATCCTTCTAGGTCAATTAAGTCAACGGTTTGGCAATTTTGGAAATATCCTTTATGAACCGTCGATAATATCCAGCCATACCCAGAAAACTCCTTATCTCAGTCACTGTGGTTGGTTGCTTCTAATCCATCACTGCTTTCACTTTATCAGAGTCTACAGAGATTCCTTCACCAAATATAATATGACCTAGAAAAGAAATTCTATCCAACCAAAAATCACATTTACTTAACTTAGCATACAATTTATTCTCTCTCAACTTCTGTAATGCCAATCGTAAATGCTCTGCATGCTCCTTCTTGGTTTTTGAATAAATTAAAATATCATCAATAAATACCACAACAAACTTATCTAAATATGGTTGATATATACGATTCATCAAGTCCATGAATATAGCCGGAGCATTTGTTAAGCCAAATGGCATCACCAAAAATTCATAATGACCATATCGAGTTCTAAATGCAGTCTTATGCACATCTTCCGGCTTAACTCGTAACTGATGATATCCTGATTTTAAATCTATTCTAGAAAACACAGTTACACCTTGGAGTTGGTCAAACAAATCATCAATGCGAGGTAACTGATACCTATTCTTAATGGTAACCTTATTTAACTCCCGATAGTCTATACACAATCTCATAGTACCATCCTTCTTTTTCACAAACAATACCGGTGCTCCCCATGGTGAAACATTTGGTCGAATAAACTTCTTATCTAATAGCTCCTAAAGTTGCTTCTTTAGTTCCTGAAGTTCTATAGGTGACATCCGATATGGAGCTTTAGAAATAGGCTCAGTTTCAGGAACTAATTCTATAGTGAAATCCAACTCTCGGGGTGGAGCTAACCCTGTTAAATCCTCCGGAAATACATCTGGAAACTCATTCACTACCCTTATGTCTGCTACCTTGGGTATTTCCTTCTTTACATCCACAGCAAACACCCAACAGAATTTCCAATCGTTCTCCTGTACTCTTGTCTCACACATTTCATCACATATCTCCATTACTGATAAATTCAATTTACTTCCACCAGCCTTTCCTTGAAATATCGTTTCTCCCTCATTAAGATTGATAATTTTATTTCTACACTCCATAATGGCTTTATTCTTAGACAACCAATCTATTCCCATTATTACATCATAACCTTGTAAAGGTAATATTACAAGACTTATAGGATACTCCTTCTCCTGGATTTTTATTCTACCATCCGCTACTACTTTTCGGGTTGTTACTTTCTCCCCAATCAGAGTTCTAACTTTATAAGTTATATTAACAGTAACCACACTAATCTCTTGTTCATTTACAAATTTCTGACTTGCAAATGAATGAGATGCACCAGTATCAAACAGCACAAAAGTAAGTTATCCATTTATCAGCACATGTCCTGGAATGTACTAATACTATGGTTACCAACTACACTAGCATTTATAAATCTTAAAATGCAAATATTTCAATTTAATTCACACTTAGAATTATTATTGCAATAGATAGTCTGAGTACGTACCAGTTACAAGTCCTTCATCATTTTCTTCTTCAACTCCCATGATCTCCTCGACATCATCATGGTAATACTCCTCTATAAAATCTGAGAAATCCTCATTCTCCTCAATTTCCATATCCTCTAGAGCAAAGATACGAGCAGGTGCAGTGGTGTTATCAACACCTTCTGTTCGCTTAGCTCCTTGTACAAACTGTGGACAGTATCTGGAGAAATGGCCCTTTCTACCACATTTATTACACTTTACTAATTTCATCCTAGGGCATGCCTTCAGCACATGGTTTGGATCTCCACATATAAAACATTTCCCCTTAAGCTGAGCACAGTTCCTCGGAAAATGATTTGCACCACACTTCCAGCATTTGACATTACCATCTTTGTCATAAAAGCTCAAACTCGGTATTGACTACGCTAGGTTACTAGCCAGAGTTACTGGTCTCCTTCTCTTCTATCCAGAACTGCTACTAGCGGCACCAGGATATGATCTCTTAAATGATGGACCTGGTCGATATCCTCTGTTGATCTTTTGACTCCACATTGCTTGCATCCTCACACGATTATCTTCCAGTTGTCTTGCCTTATCTACCACTTCATTATAAGTGGTAAAACCATAATCCAACAGCTTGCAATACATTGTGGGGTCAAATCCAGTAAGGAATAAATCTTTCTTCAACTCAACATTATCTCGGTATGAACCAGATACGTATTGTAACAATCTATTGAACTCAGTCTCATACTGGGTTACACTCATATCTTCCTTCTTCAGTTCAAACAAATCTCACACCATTTTGTTTTGAACACTATGAGGAAAATACTCCTTCCTGAATTCCTCCTTAAATTGTTGCCAATCAATGTTATTTCCGAGTTGCCTTGCTCCTGAGTCCCACCATACTCTCACAGCTACCTTTAACATAAACATACCATAAGATAACTTTTGAGATTTAGGAACTCTGAAGGCCTCAAAACTTCGTTCGATTTGGGCTAGCCAATCATCAGCTATATCTGGCCTACCCATCTCTCCTTCAAAGTAACAGTTGGCCTTTATAAACTCAGGAAGTTTATTTACCTCTTGAGGTCGCTCAATTCGTTGTTCAACTTCTTGAGGTCTCCTATTTCCCACGTTACCACCAATCAGAAGATGTTGAATCAACATTCCTTGCTGTCTCATCATCATATGCATACTGGAAAGTATTTGTCCAATAGGCATATCTTCTTGTGAAGGAGGTGGAGGTAAATCTTGTCTATTTTGTTCTCTTGGTGGTGATGGTGCTCGTGGTGAAGGGTTTTGATTTCCTTCAATTCCTCCTTGACTACTCCCATTTTCAGCTTCAGCCATAATCGCTTAATAGTTTAACTTATAATCCTGCATCCATATCTATCTATAAGTTATCCCTACTTTTGTTTAGAGAATGTTAATAAATGCTGGCAATAAGTACTCATATCAAATAGTAATGACAATATCATTGAAGTCAACGTACTTGGTAATCTAACTTTCACTATATATTTCATTCAACCTTACATCATCACTATTACAACTTCAAAACAAAAGATACAACTCGATAACTTTCAAATACATACATCAAATTTACAACTCGATTACATCATTACTTACATAATCTAATACAGACTCGATTTTTACAACTATACAAGACAAAAGGTTACATCAACTGGCTACATCAGACTTAATTACAACCTACATCTAACTTGATCCAAAAGCCAAAAAGTACATCAAAAGTAAAAAAAATACATCAAAAGTCAAAATACATCAAAAGATCTTAAAATACATCAGTTTTCATCAGAATTGCTACTGGATCATATCTAAAAATCTACCTAACCAAAACAAGTCAACTATCTAACTAAGCTAATCCTCTTCTGAATCTGTGGTAGCTACCCCATCAAAGGAATCGTGATCCACATAGCCTCCTACCAAGTGATCCTCAGGCTCGCTATCTGATGTAGAGTTTATAAATACTATCTCTAGAGTCTTAGGAATCACAATCATCTCCTGCACATCATCATCATCTGGCTCAGCTGTAGCACCAGCTCCTACTCCAGCTATCCCGATGTTTGCAATCACCTGCATGACTAAGGCATGGAAGTTTACACCAGGTTCCTCTTCGTTCTCTTGCTCTTCTTCTAGGTCTTCTTCTGGATCTTCTTCTTCTTCTGGGTCCTCCTCGGGGTCGTCCTCTACATGAACTCCCTCCTCTTGGGGTTCAATTGGAGGTGGATTTTCAGGTGATGGTTCTGGTATTTCAGGTTCAGGTTTAGGGTTAGGGTTTAAGGGTATCTCTATATCATCCCCAGCAGGCTCTGAAAACTGAGGAAACCAATTAATGATCCCTGGTGGGTACTGTCTAAGAATGTATGGAATGTCAGCAGGGATGTGGGCAATACTAGCAAGGTATGGTCTCCCATCCTCCAACCTAGCAGGAAAATACCGTAAGGACATCATCAAGGTTATAATCCCCTCTTTCTCCAACCATCTCTACTCAAAAGCTGCTATAGCAGTGTATCTATTATACTAGGGTCCTAAACTCATCTCCATCCATGCCCACTCGTCCTTCCAGTTATAGTACATTTGATCATGAAACTTATCAATGATCTCATCAATTGTCCTAAATATATTCCAATCGGCTAATTCCATCAATAATCGCTGTAATCTAACCCTATAATCAATAGGGGATATGTCTCCATTCCATCTAAACTGTATCCAACTATGTATTAGTTCTCCCCTTCGACCCTATAATTATAATTAAACCAATTAATATTTCCTATGTTAAAGATTATGGTTATGCAATCTTTTATCGCCCACTTAATATTACCTACTTTCAATATTCCTATAATGTATATTTCTTTTAAGGTATGACGCTTCAAAGCGAGTTTACTAAAACTACACTCTGATATCAACCGATAACTGTTACGCCCCAAAGTCGCAGAGTCACAACAGTCCGGTCATGTAAACCATTCTATAATAGTAACTGGCCTCACAGCGCCTACCATAGACATGATCTACACAAATGAGATTAAATTTTGATTCCTAAGCCTTAAATATGCTCGAATCCTAATATAAAATTAATCACATTAAGCTCGAGTGTCCAAATATCCCATTGGGTCGTAATTTGGCATTCTAAACTATTCGGTACACGCTAACCTTAATTGCAGTATCGGATTTATTCCCAATGTGTGAAAATCTTATATTTTGAGACATTTACTTAAAATTAAATGTTGTTTCAGATTTATTATTTTTCTGATTTCTATTATAATATTATCTAAATAACCCTATTTTTTAGATTTATTAATTTACAATTTCACATATTACTAATTTCTTATCTTAATTACTTAATGTCCTAAATTAACCATACTTAATACTCCAAAGGCTAGGATTAGGGTTCTACCTCAGAGATTAACATCCCTAAATATCTAATTAATATCTAAATTAGTAATTAACATCTTAATCACTTAATTAACCCCAAATCACCTAATTTTTCCATCATTTTAGGGCTAAAAATTAACTTAAAATTTTTGAAAATTAATTTTAAAAAAATGGCTTCATAGCACTGTTCTATATCATATGAGCATCCTATAGAAAAAAATTGAGCTCTAAACTACACTCCTAAGCCTATTTATTTTCCATTCTAATCATGCTCGGTTTTAAACAATTTGTAAAGAATCCTATATTTTCAGACGTAATTAAACTAAATAAATATTTTTCTCTAAATCTACATACAATAAAACCTCAGAATAATAAGTTTCATAATTTTATGGGCAAAATAACTAATTTTACAAAATTATTCAAAATCGGGGTAAATAAGGGACTAACCGGTTCGAAGCTTTCTGGCCGTCCAAACCCAGTCCAAGGTTGTCAGCCGGCCCAGATGGTGGGTCTAGTGTATGGTGGTGGTGGTGGCTCGATCCTAGGTGGTGGTGAGATGTGGGTTTCTCTCACTACATGAATTTGCACAGTTTCCTTTTCTTTTTTTTTTTCTGGATTTTCTCTCGATTTTTTCAGTTTTCCTATTTTTCCCTAATGCTAAACTGTCCAAATGACTTCTGGAAATTTTTCCCCTATTTATAGACGATTTTTGTAATTATTATGCATTAATTTGATAAGACTTTACCCATTTTCCTTAATTTTTTGCTTTTATGTTGTCTAATTTTAATTGGTTGATTTTTCTTTTATAGATCTTGACCTGCCACGACCTGATTTGGATCATCTTATCCTCTTTAGATTTTTTTTCTGATTTTTTCATAATTAATTTATAATTTTCTTTAATTATTTACTTAGTTTTTAGCCAATTTAGGTAATTTCGTGTATTTTTATCTACACGTAAATACATGTGGGGTACATGTGAACATTCCTAATTATTATTTTGGTCATTCTAAAATTTTTAGTATACATATAATCTATCCCTAGTAATTTATTAGTTATTAGATTACACTTTTCGCCTTTTCGGTAATTAGCAATTATTATGCTTAAAATTTAAAAATTTTATAGTCTCCTATTTTACTACTTATTTTCTTAAATTTAAGTTTACGGAGTCATTTTTACTAATATTCCTCTCAATAGTTTATAATTTGGGTTTGATCGGATCTTTTAACCGATCGCCTTAAACCTTGTGTTCTAAGTTCAAGCCTCCGATCACTTGGCTTAGCTTTAGGGCTTACAATTCCACCCCCCCTCAAAAAATTTTTGTCCTCAAAACTTCTGTATATCTAATTTACACTTAAATGACTAAATATAATAACTTGCATACTTTTACTAACCTGGAAGTTAAAAAAGCCATGGATACTGCTCCATCATAGCAGCTTTTGGTTCCTAAGTCATCTCCAAGTCTGGACCTTCATTCCATTGAATCTTCACGTACTCCATATCTTTATTCCTTAACTTCTGAACCCGACTATCCAATATTTTTATGGGTTGTCTTACCAATTGAAAATTTCTCATTAACTCCACTAGTTCTATTTCCACTATCGCATTCGGGTTTTTAATGAATCTTCTTAACATGGATACATGGAATACATTATGATAGCTTGATAGACTTGGAGGTAAAGTTACTCGGTACGATACATTGCCAACTTTCTCCAACACTTCAAATGGACCAATGTATCGTGGGCTTAGTTTTCCCCTTGAACCAAACCGTCTGAGTCCTTTGAATGGGCTTATTTTAATATAAACATGATCACCAATTTCAAATTCTAAGGGTCTTCTCTTCAAATCAGCCCAACTCTTATAATGGTACTGAGCTTCTTTCATCCGTTGTCGAACAATCTTAATCTTCTCACTTGTTTGATTGATCATGTCTGGTCCAATCATGGCATACTCTTCGTGATCCCAATACAGTGACGATCTGTACTTCCTCCCATATAATGCTTCATAAGGTGCCATTTGTATCGTTGCATGATAACTATTATTATAGGCAAATTCTATCAACAGCAAATATTTATCCCAATCACCTCCAAAATCTAACACGCAAGCTCGTAACATATCTTCTAGAGTTTGAATTGTTCGCTCAAACTGCCCATCTGTTTGTGGGTGATAGGCTGTACCAAACTGCAACTTTGTACCCAAAGGTCTATGTAAACTCTCCCAGAATTTGGATACAAACCGACTATCTTGGTTAGAAACAATACTCTCGGGAACACCATGTAGTCTTATTATTTCTCGGACATATAGCCTAGCCATCTTTTCTATTGAATCACCCGTTCGATAAGGTAAGAAATGTGCACTTTTTGTTAATTTATCCACGACTACCCAAATGGAATCATATCCAACTTGAGTCCTTGGTAATGCTACCACAAAATCCATAGTAATATGATCCCATTTCCATCTCGGTATTTCTAAAGGTTGTAATAATCCACCCGGTCTTTGGCATTCTGCTTTAACTTGTTGGCATGTAATGCATTCCAATACATACTGTGCCACTTCTCTCTTCATCCCATTCCACCAATACATGAGTTTTAAATCTTGGTACATTTTATTTCCTCCCAGGTGCACAGTATAACCTGTAATGTGTGCTTCATCCAAAATCTGTTTCTTTATGTCAACATCTTGTGGTACACATATTCTGCCTCTAAACTTTATTAGACCTTTATCATCCACCTTAAAGTCAGGGTCTTGTCCGTTACTTAATTTCTCTTTTATTTCCATCAGACCCTTATCTTCCTCTTGCTTTTGCTTTATTCTCTCTAATAGAGTAGGTTGAAATTACCAGTTCATTAACTGGCTATTAGGTTCACACCAATCAAACCTAATTTGCATCCTCTCAAATTCATGCACTAATTCACGTTGAGGTGTCAACAGTAAGGCAACCTGTTCATAATTCTTTCGACTTAATGCATCCGCCACCAAATTGGCCTTTCCGGGGTGGTAATTTATATTCAGATCATAATCTTTAATCAACTCTAACCACCTTCTTTACCTTAAATTCCACTCTTTCTGAGTAAAGAAATACTTCAAACTCTTATGATCAGTGTACATCTCGCACCGTTGTCCATAAAGATAATGTCTCCAAATCTTCAAGGCAAACACTACAGCCGCTAACTCTAAATCATGAGTTGGGTAATTCCTCTCATGTGGTCTCAATTGTCTTGATGCATATGCAATAACTTTTCTATCCTGCATCAATACACAACCTAATCCATTCTGTGAAGCATCACTGTATACATTATAAGGTTTATCCGGATCAGGTAGTGTTAATAGTAGTGCTGTAACTAATCTTTTCTTCAATTCTTGAAAACTCGTTTCACAATCTTCACTCCATTCGAACTTTACATCCTTCTAGGTCAATTAAGTCAACGGTTTGGCAATTTTGGAAATATCCTTTATGAACCGTCGATAATATCCAGCCATACCCAGAAAACTCCTTATCTCAGTCACTGTGGTTGGTTGCTTCTAATCCATCACTGCTTTCACTTTATCAGAGTCTACAGAGATTCCTTCACCAAATATAATATGACCTAGAAAAGAAATTCTATCCAACCAAAAATCACATTTACTTAACTTAGCATACAATTTATTCTCTCTCAACTTCTGTAATGCCAATCGTAAATGCTCTGCATGCTCCTTCTTGGTTTTTGAATAAATTAAAATATCATCAATAAATACCACAACAAACTTATCTAAATATGGTTGATATATACGATTCATCAAGTCCATGAATATAGCCGGAGCATTTGTTAAGCCAAATGGCATCACCAAAAATTCATAATG
>JAMXBB010000425.1:0-11030 GCA_024138015.1 Lumnitzera littorea | reverse complement strand
TCTGCCGCTTCGGGGCGTGACAGTTCTAAATTGGTATCAGAGCGTAGTTTTACTGAACTCGCTTTGAAATGAACAATTAAAAGACTTAGACATCTTAGGAGTACATCGAGAGTGGGTAGAAATAAAGGGATATTAAAGTATCGTACTACAAATTATAAGACAAGTAGCAATTATACCGTTAAAGTGAGATAGGCGTTAATCAAGTTTAGCTCTAGTAATGAGATCATATGGAGAAATTAGTGATTAGTTAAGGTGAGTAGTTGAGATGATTCAAGTAGAATGAAGAAGAATTTTCGATTTAATTCAGAATTGAATTATGGAGAACTTGGTAGCGGAGTTGTGGAAATTGATAAGAAGTATTGAGATTTATGGACAATAACAGAGATTAATCTGAGTTTTAGCATAATAGGGATCATGTGATATGACTTGTGGAATAAGGACGATTTGGAAGTGAAAGATTGTAACTCAGGCGACACTACTAAGATATGTGTGGTAATGATAAAAGAGAAATACTCTAGTCTACTAGTATGACTAGTACATTATATATCCTTAGACGATTAACCCTAAAAGATTTATAGAATGGCTATACATTTTCTTAAATTAGTTAGAGTAGATTTAGATTATATGCAGTATGAGAATACAGTATATAAGGTGACAGATGATAATAGTATTGAGGAGTTTAGTAATGATAAGATATATGGAATGATTACTACTTTTGATTTTCTTATTGAAGTACAATGTCCTGAATTACCAAATGAGAATGATACTCAATGAATGGGAAGATAAATGTGGTGGAAATTTGAATGATGAATACAATGTACTAGTTGGTTATATTTTTGTTAGGAGTTTGAATTGATCATATGATTAGTTATTCATATAAGTTAGGATCCTATTGATCTTTTAATAGATACAGTAGTGCTCATTGATGGACATATATTATTAGATATGTACATATGTTATAATATAATATACATTCGTGAGTAAGAATGTAAGAGGGGATTGGATGCGTCTCAAGTAACTGATTTTGAAAGTGCTTTCTATATGTAAGGATTGGTGGTTTATTGGAGTTATTTAGATTAAATCAAGAAGAATCTTTGAGTTAATATAGAGGAGAGATGTAAAGAATATTGGTATAACTGATTGGTAGGAAATGCTAATATTGAGGATGAAATTCCTAAGAAGTTGTTGATGAAATTGTGTTATAATAGGTGTGATTGAATGAAGTAATGAGATTCATGAACCATAGTGGAAATCAATTTGAGTTTTGAAATAAGAGAGATATGGTGATATGTACAGAAAATTAAGGTGAATTCGAAACTTATATGACTTCTGAGACGATCCTAGCTTAGTGCTTAGTATAAATACAAGGTAGTATAATCTGAAGTGAAATAAAGAATGGTATAGAAACGGATTCTAAGAAGACAAAATATTGAGAGGAAAAAGTTAGAAACTGATTCGGAAATGAATCAAAACCTATACTAGAGGTATAATCAAAACTTAATTCAGGAGTAAACCTTATATAAAATGAGAATGCAGCATAGGAGATGACAGATGATGACAATAATAAGGATTTTGATGATGATAAGGTATATGAAGTGATCGTTATTTCTGATTTTCTTATAGAAGTATAAAGTATTAAATCAGCAAGTGGAAATAATATTAATTAGAAGACAAAATGTAGTGGAATTCTTTTGAAGGAATAGTTGTTATAAGTAATTTGAATTATAGATGTTGTATGATTGTTGATCATGTTTTTTTTGGGAGAATTAGAATTGATTCTATGTTAGTTATTCATATATGTGGAGATATCCAAACGATCTTTTAATTAATGTAATTGTGCTTCTCAATGAAGTATATTCTTTTGGATATGTGCAAATACAATGATGATTGACATATTTATAGCTAGGAGTGTGAAAAGATTAAATGTATTTTTGGTGATTAATTTTAGAGGTCCTTTATATGTGTAAGAACAGTAAAAGGAATAGTACTATATGGTTACAAACAGATTAAGAATTCTTAGGCCTTTAATGAATCATGAATTGGAGAATTATAGTTTAGAGTAATAATCAAGTGTAAGTAAAGCCAAATGAATATGAAATGGATCATGAGATTTTTAGCTAGTGCTAAGGCAAGTACAATGATATCATTATACAGTACTCATAAGAGGTAAATAAAATGGATAGTTATTAAATGATACATAAGAAATAAAGTAAAATTACTACGTAAACTACAATTGAATAAATATCCAAACACTCTAAAATATTAATTGGATGAGTAACGAGTGACGGTGGAGATGGAATTAAAGTAACCAGTTAGAGACAATTAGGACTTTTGATCAACAATTACTTAGTTATCCTAAGGACCCATCTAGCAAGGCATAACTTTTTAGAAAGTAAATTTTGTGAGACAGTCATCTATTAGTAAACCAATGAGAATAAGGAATGTTGATTTCAGATAGTATTTAAGGATCCGAGCTTAAAAGAATTAGAAGATAAGTAGTGATTTTAGATCCTCACTGTAGAATATACAAATGGACGAAATGCAAGTACAAGGATGATATTAAGGTATTCATTCTGTATAAGTTAGAAACTAGTGAATGGACCAAGATTTTAAGATAATTGAGATTATCATTACCTATCAGTTTAGAATTTATACTGGAAGAAGGATAGTAATCCATAGAATCGTAGGATATGATGGAAATGGAATTTAAAAGGAAAGTTACTGATGGTGGATTATGAGAAGTTAGTTAATATCTATAAACAGAGAGATTAAGGAAAATACCAATAAGTATTAGATCTATTAGTAACATGTAAGGGTTCAAAGGTATTTCTGAAGATTATTTTATGGATGTTAGAATATCATGATTAAGTCAATCAAGAATCAAACCTATGATTGAAACTCTGTATTGGATGTTGTAAATGAGACTTAAAGAGTTAGAAGGGTAACTATCAAATTCTAGAATAATGTTAGATTGGAAGGGCATCAAGATACGATCAGTGCATGAATTGTAATCCTAGAATTGGGAGAAAGAAATACATGCCAACCATATATGAAAATGCTTGTGGTGGTATCCGTCAATAGTATTTGATATATATAAGGTATTGGTGGATAGCATTATTGAAGTTGAGTGATCATAAGTAGTATATTGAAATGGAAGACATGTGATTTTCGGAAGAGAGAATACGTTTTCATCAAGCTCGTTATATTTGGAGAAGGTATTTTGGTGGATATTAAAAATGTTAAATTGGTGATTAGAGGAAAAATCTATGGAGGTAATCCAATATACGAAGAAGCTATGAAGTTACAATGTACTTCATATTAGCAATTGCAATAGGTAATCCAACAGGAACATGGCAAATCTGAATTGTCCAATTGTTGTTGTTGAGTCTCATGTCATGTCGATCTGATCAGTGTATTCTGCTGTGTCATGTTTTGTCAAGTAGTCAATCCTTCTCAATACTGTTTCTTTTGCTAAGTCTGTCAGTCAATAGTCGTATTCATCCTTCTCAAGTCAAGTTGAGTCGAGTCAAGTTGATTTGAGTCGTTAACCATCTCATTTGAATTCGAGATGGAGAAGTGTCGAGATTTGCCAAATTGCTTCTGTTGATCCTATGCTAAGCTGTATGAAGAACAAATGAGAAGCTACGACAGTGATATAATTATTTGAGTGGAAGATTTTGGATGAAAGGAAAAAAGGTGATGATGTACAGTGAATTTAGAATCATAAATAAAACTTAAGAAACAATCAACGAAGGAATAAAAGAAGAATAAACCAATAAGAAAATTTGCAAGATTGTAAAGCTAAGTTATAAAATAGTACGATATGACTAGGAGACTACAGCGATGAAATAAGCTCTGAATGATACTAAGGTAAGGAATGTAAAAGAAGGAAAAATAAGAGATCGAACAAAGGTCCAAGTAGAGAAGAAATGGAATGTTAAGTAGAAAGCAATTAAGGAACTTAATCAGGTTTCACTTGAAGATAGTTTGGTAGAATGGAAAGTGGGTTTTAAGGATATGAAGTAACCCCCAAAAATACTGGATAATCAGGTTCAGAAGTTCAAGAGTTGAGACTAAGAGTTGAGACACGGGATAGGTTAAGATACGACTTGATGAGGGTCTAGACTTAGAAATTTAAGTAAAGCTAAAAATGTACTATCAATCCTAGCAAGTAAGCAATACATAAGTATACAGTAGTTTCGAGGACGAAACTATTTTTAAGGGGGGTAGAATGTAAGCCCCAAAGTTCAGCCAAGTAACCGTAAGATTGAACTTAGAACCCAAGGTTTAGGGCGATCGGTTAAAAGATCCGATCAAACCCAAATTATAAACTATTGAGAAGAATATTAGTAAAAATGACCCCATAAACTTAAATTTAAGAAAATAAGTACTAAAATAGGAGACTATAAAATTTTCAAATTTTAAGCATAATAACTGCTAATTACCAAAAAGGCAAAAAGTGTAATATAATAACTAATAAATTATTAGAGATAGATTTTATGTATACTAAAAATTTTAGAATGACCAAAATAATATTTAGGAATGTTCACGTGCACCCTACATGTATTTACGTGTAGATAAAAATACGCGTAATTAGTGAAATAGGCTGAAAATTAAGTGAATAATTAAAGAAAAATACAAAATAATTATAGAAAAATCAGAAAAAAATCAGAAGTGGATAACTGAAGCAAGATAAGGTCGTGGCAGGTCCAAAGCTGCAAAATAAAAATTAGCCAATGAAAATTGAACAACTTAAAAGCCAAAAATCAAGGAATTTGGATAAAGTCTTGTCAAATTAATGCATATTAATTACAGCAAATGTCTATAAATAGGGAAAAAAATTTACAGAGCTCATTTGGACAGTTTGGAAAGTGAGAAAATTAGGGAGAGTCGAAAATTCGAGAGAAAATCTAGAAAAATAAAAAAAATAAGAAAAACTGTGCAGTTAAGGGTTTTAAAAGGAACCCACACCAGACGAGGAGCTGGGAGTGGACGGCCACCACCACCACACGGTGGTGGCAGCGCCTAGGCCGGCCGACAACCCCACGGCGGCCCGCGGTGGCCGGAGCCACCCAAACCGGTGAGTCCAATTTCCAGCCCGAATCTTGTAAAATTTTGTAAAATTAGTTATTTTGCCCAGAAAATTATGAAACTTGTTATTCTGAGGTTTTATTGTATGTAGATTTAGGGAAAAATGTTGATTTAGTTTAATTATGTCTGGAAATATACGGTCCTTAACAAATTGTTCAAAACCGAGCATGATTAAACCGGAAATTAAATAGGCTTAGGGATGTAGTTTGGGGCTCAAAATTTTTCTGTAGGATGCTCATGTGACATAGAACAGTGCTATGAAGCCCTTTTTCAAAAATTAATTTTCGAAATTTTTAGATAATTTTTAGGCTCTAAAAGGAGGCATAAAATGGGTAATTTAGGGTTAATTATGTAATTAAATGATTAATTTCTGATTTAGTGAATAATTACATGTTTTAGGATGTTAAGATCTGATGGAGTATGATCCTTATAGCATTTAGGGTGTTAGATGTAATTATTAGGTTAATTATGTAATAAATGAGTAATAGGAAATAAATAGTTAATTTTGTAAATTAGGGAAATTTGGAGTAAAATCTGATTTAGGATGGATTTAGACATTTTGAAATAATAATTGGTGTTTAGAGATGGTAATTAGGGTAATAGAAATATTAGAAATGCATTATGTGCATAATATGCAATAATGCATAATGTGTAATTATTGAAAATATAATAAATAGAAAATATTATAATAAAAATTTATATTTTGAGAATAATAAAAATGCACAATAAATCTGATAGGAAACTTGAATTTATGGAATTATATGAAAAATGTAAAAATTTGTCACATTAGGAGTGAATTCGGTACACCGATATGGATTTAAGTGTACCGAGTAAAATAAACACTAACAAAGGGTAATGATGGTATTTAGGTTATCGGGAAATAATGTGATTAATTTCACATTATGGGTTGAAACTAATTTCTAGGGTTGGAATATGAAACGCTACTTAAAAATCGAACTAAAAACTTGGTTTAGAAATCGATGCGAAAACCGAACCTGAACCTAACCCCAAACCTAGAATAATTATAAAAGACTTAATACCTAGATAATTGGGCATATTAAACCTTAAACAAAACCTAACAAGAAGCATTATAGGATAAAACGAACCTATAACAATTATATGAAAAGCTGAAACCACGTTCGTGTTATAGGGATAACCGGCGATGGCCTGAGCAAATCGGACCTCGAGTGAACGAGCGAGAAGTCGAGGTAAGTTGGGATTAATACGATGCTGTATTTTGGAAGGCTTAAGATTATGCTTGGTTGTGCTTGTTAGATAGTTGAATGTATGCATGTGCTTGATTATGGGTGATGCCATGATTCTGTTTATTGCTCTGGTACATACTGTATGAATTGTATGTAATGATTGATCACCCTAAACTGGACCTAATCAAATATACGACCAGTAATCATAATCGAGCATGCATGGCAACCCGTTAGGGGATTTAGGACTCTCCGGCCAAATACCGACCCTTTCGGAAGGGATAGCGCAGGATTGCAAAATGGTTCCTTCTTTATCCTCAGTCGAACTAAGTGACAGGAGAGGAGGTCGCGGCGGGGATGAAGACAGTGGTTCGAAGGTAGTCGCGGGAGGAGCAAGGTCTCCATTACACAAGCCTGGGTTTGGTCGTGAGCTGTTGCATTAACGGTAACTCCTCAACCCGGATTAGAGCGGGCGCAATTTCTCTAATCTCACGACGGGCCGGACAACGTCGTGCGATGGCATTTGCTTGCACATGCATTGCAACTAATAAATGATTGAAAATCTTGTTGTGTGTATGGTATAGTTTTAAGTCCTCCGTCCTAACTTACTGAGCTGTGGTTGCTCACATCCCTATAGACATCGTGCAGGTGCTGGCTAAGAAGCGGCAAACAAAGACTCTGAAGCTAGCAACTGCTGGATCCTGGGGAGTGAGGAAAAACATTGAAGAATAAACACATATTTTAAGGTTTAAGTTTTATTTTAGAATTATTTTTCATTTCCGAATGATGTAATATTAGGGAATATACTTTAGAGAAATGTTGTAAACTCTAACTGCAATAACTTAATGATAACATATATATATATAATTCCTCACTTTTATAGGTAAATGATTTATTTAAATTACAAACTGTCTACTTCAAAGCGGGTTAGTTGTGGACGCCTTGTGTAGATCAGGTCTAGGATAGCGGTTGTGAGGCCAACTTCTATCTTAGGGTGATTTACACGGCGGGGCTGTTACGATTCTGCCGCTTCGGGGCGTGACAGTTCTAAATTGGTATCAGAGCGTAGTTTTACTGAACTCGCTTTGAAATGAACAATTAAAAGACTTAGACATCTTAGGAGTACATCGAGAGTGGGTAGAAATAAAGGGATATTAAAGTATCGTACTACAAATTATAAGACAAGTAGCAATTATACCGTTAAAGTGAGATAGGCGTTAATCAAGTTTAGCTCTAGTAATGAGATCATATGGAGAAATTAGTGATTAGTTAAGGTGAGTAGTTGAGATGATTCAAGTAGAATGAAGAAGAATTTTCGATTTAATTCAGAATTGAATTATGGAGAACTTGGTAGCGGAGTTGTGGAAATTGATAAGAAGTATTGAGATTTATGGACAATAACAGAGATTAATCTGAGTTTTAGCATAATAGGGATCATGTGATATGACTTGTGGAATAAGGACGATTTGGAAGTGAAAGATTGTAACTCAGGCGACACTACTAAGATATGTGTGGTAATGATAAAAGAGAAATACTCTAGTCTACTAGTATGACTAGTACATTATATATCCTTAGACGATTAACCCTAAAAGATTTATAGAATGGCTATACATTTTCTTAAATTAGTTAGAGTAGATTTAGATTATATGCAGTATGAGAATACAGTATATAAGGTGACAGATGATAATAGTATTGAGGAGTTTAGTAATGATAAGATATATGGAATGATTACTACTTTTGATTTTCTTATTGAAGTACAATGTCCTGAATTACCAAATGAGAATGATACTCAATGAATGGGAAGATAAATGTGGTGGAAATTTGAATGATGAATACAATGTACTAGTTGGTTATATTTTTGTTAGGAGTTTGAATTGATCATATGATTAGTTATTCATATAAGTTAGGATCCTATTGATCTTTTAATAGATACAGTAGTGCTCATTGATGGACATATATTATTAGATATGTACATATGTTATAATATAATATACATTCGTGAGTAAGAATGTAAGAGGGGATTGGATGCGTCTCAAGTAACTGATTTTGAAAGTGCTTTCTATATGTAAGGATTGGTGGTTTATTGGAGTTATTTAGATTAAATCAAGAAGAATCTTTGAGTTAATATAGAGGAGAGATGTAAAGAATATTGGTATAACTGATTGGTAGGAAATGCTAATATTGAGGATGAAATTCCTAAGAAGTTGTTGATGAAATTGTGTTATAATAGGTGTGATTGAATGAAGTAATGAGATTCATGAACCATAGTGGAAATCAATTTGAGTTTTGAAATAAGAGAGATATGGTGATATGTACAGAAAATTAAGGTGAATTCGAAACTTATATGACTTCTGAGACGATCCTAGCTTAGTGCTTAGTATAAATACAAGGTAGTATAATCTGAAGTGAAATAAAGAATGGTATAGAAACGGATTCTAAGAAGACAAAATATTGAGAGGAAAAAGTTAGAAACTGATTCGGAAATGAATCAAAACCTATACTAGAGGTATAATCAAAACTTAATTCAGGAGTAAACCTTATATAAAATGAGAATGCAGCATAGGAGATGACAGATGATGACAATAATAAGGATTTTGATGATGATAAGGTATATGAAGTGATCGTTATTTCTGATTTTCTTATAGAAGTATAAAGTATTAAATCAGCAAGTGGAAATAATATTAATTAGAAGACAAAATGTAGTGGAATTCTTTTGAAGGAATAGTTGTTATAAGTAATTTGAATTATAGATGTTGTATGATTGTTGATCATGTTTTTTTTGGGAGAATTAGAATTGATTCTATGTTAGTTATTCATATATGTGGAGATATCCAAACGATCTTTTAATTAATGTAATTGTGCTTCTCAATGAAGTATATTCTTTTGGATATGTGCAAATACAATGATGATTGACATATTTATAGCTAGGAGTGTGAAAAGATTAAATGTATTTTTGGTGATTAATTTTAGAGGTCCTTTATATGTGTAAGAACAGTAAAAGGAATAGTACTATATGGTTACAAACAGATTAAGAATTCTTAGGCCTTTAATGAATCATGAATTGGAGAATTATAGTTTAGAGTAATAATCAAGTGTAAGTAAAGCCAAATGAATATGAAATGGATCATGAGATTTTTAGCTAGTGCTAAGGCAAGTACAATGATATCATTATACAGTACTCATAAGAGGTAAATAAAATGGATAGTTATTAAATGATACATAAGAAATAAAGTAAAATTACTACGTAAACTACAATTGAATAAATATCCAAACACTCTAAAATATTAATTGGATGAGTAACGAGTGACGGTGGAGATGGAATTAAAGTAACCAGTTAGAGACAATTAGGACTTTTGATCAACAATTACTTAGTTATCCTAAGGACCCATCTAGCAAGGCATAACTTTTTAGAAAGTAAATTTTGTGAGACAGTCATCTATTAGTAAACCAATGAGAATAAGGAATGTTGATTTCAGATAGTATTTAAGGATCCGAGCTTAAAAGAATTAGAAGATAAGTAGTGATTTTAGATCCTCACTGTAGAATATACAAATGGACGAAATGCAAGTACAAGGATGATATTAAGGTATTCATTCTGTATAAGTTAGAAACTAGTGAATGGACCAAGATTTTAAGATAATTGAGATTATCATTACCTATCAGTTTAGAATTTATACTGGAAGAAGGATAGTAATCCATAGAATCGTAGGATATGATGGAAATGGAATTTAAAAGGAAAGTTACTGATGGTGGATTATGAGAAGTTAGTTAATATCTATAAACAGAGAGATTAAGGAAAATACCAATAAGTATTAGATCTATTAGTAACATGTAAGGGTTCAAAGGTATTTCTGAAGATTATTTTATGGATGTTAGAATATCATGATTAAGTCAATCAAGAATCAAACCTATGATTGAAACTCTGTATTGGATGTTGTAAATGAGACTTAAAGAGTTAGAAGGGTAACTATCAAATTCTAGAATAATGTTAGATTGGAAGGGCATCAAGATACGATCAGTGCATGAATTGTAATCCTAGAATTGGGAGAAAGAAATACATGCCAACCATATATGAAAATGCTTGTGGTGGTATCCGTCAATAGTATTTGATATATATAAGGTATTGGTGGATAGCATTATTGAAGTTGAGTGATCATAAGTAGTATATTGAAATGGAAGACATGTGATTTTCGGAAGAGAGAATACGTTTTCATCAAGCTCGTTATATTTGGAGAAGGTATTTTGGTGGATATTAAAAATGTTAAATTGGTGATTAGAGGAAAAATCTATGGAGGTAATCCAATATACGAAGAAGCTATGAAGTTACAATGTACTTCATATTAGCAATTGCAATAGGTAATCCAACAGGAACATGGCAAATCTGAATTGTCCAATTGTTGTTGTTGAGTCTCATGTCATGTCGATCTGATCAGTGTATTCTGCTGTGTCATGTTTTGTCAAGTAGTCAATCCTTCTCAATACTGTTTCTTTTGCTAAGTCTGTCAGTCAATAGTCGTATTCATCCTTCTCAAGTCAAGTTGAGTCGAGTCAAGTTGATTTGAGTCGTTAACCATCTCATTTGAATTCGAGATGGAGAAGTGTCGAGATTTGCCAAATTGCTTCTGTTGATCCTATGCTAAGCTGTATGAAGAACAAATGAGAAGCTACGACAGTGATATAATTATTTGAGTGGAAGATTTTGGATGAAAGGAAAAAAGGTGATGATGTACAGTGAAT